>JANHGB010058805.1:0-50514 GCA_026283785.1 Coracopsis vasa | reverse complement strand
TGGAACAAGTCCAGAGGAGGGCCACGAGGATGATCAGGGGACTGGAGCACCTCCTGTATGAAGACAGGCTGAGAAAGCTGGGGCTGTTCAGCCTGGAGAAGGCTGCATGGAGACCTCATAGCAGCCTTCCAGTATCTGAAGGGAGCCTACAAGGATGATGGAGAGGGTTTCTTCATTAAGGACTGTAGGACAAGGGTGATAGAACAAGGGGTCATGGGTTCAGAATTGAAGAGGGGAAGTTCAGGTTAGATATAAGGAAGGAATTCCTGTGAGGGTGGTGAGACACTGGCACAGGTTGCCCAGAGAAGCTGTGGCTGCTTCATCCCTGGCAGTGTTTAAGGCCAGGTTGGACGGGGCTTGGCGCAACCTGGTGTAGTGCAAGGTGTCCCTGCCCATGGCAGGGGGTTGGATGATCTTAAGATCCGTCCAAACCTAAACCATTCTATGATTTTATGAAAGTCTTGCAAGGTGTGAATTCACAAAATGCTGGTGATACGTACCTTTGAATTTCCTGAGAGTTCAATAACCCAGAAGTTCAGGCCATAAGGTTTCCATCACGGGATAGCCAAAATCAGAAGTTAAAAGAAGTGCCTTAGTTATTTCTTAAAAAATCCTAACCAGCCAATGAAACCAAACAGAAATCCCATTTGGCCCTTTGGACTCTAGACTTGCAGTACAGCATCAAGTTAAGATTACAGATATTTTATTTTTTACACCACTTTTTTTTTATATACATATAATTATTAGTTTATGTGTTCAGATGTAGAGTATTCATTGTGAGACTAATGGACCTTAGCTGCAGTGTTGGTTTTTTTGTAGCAGTATCTCTAATGTGATACTTTGCAGAAAGAAACAACAAATTCAGTCTCTCCTAAAAAATCATATAATGTATAATATTTTCTGTTCAGTAAATTTCAAGAGAAAAAGGACATATTGTTAATGTTTTTCATATTTCACAGAAAAATAAAAGGCACAAAATTAGAAGTGTATTAAACAAGTGACGCAAGGGTATGTCATGTATGTATATTTGGAGTGTTGTCCTGCCATTCAGAGGGACCTTGAAAGGCTGGAGAAATGGGCTGACAGAAACCTCATGAAGTTCAACATGAGGTGCAAAGCCCTGCACTTGAGGAGAGCAACACCCTGGACCAGTAGCAGGCCAGAAGTCACTCAAGAGTGAAGCTTGAGCAGGGGGGTTGAACCAGAATGAATTCCGGAGGTCACTTCCAACCCCAGCCATTCAGTGATTCTGTGATATTCGAACACACCACTCTGTGTAAGCACTGAAATTGCTATGGCCTGAATTTCACTGTTTTCTTTATGAACAGCTAGCATCATCTGATCAGACATTTCATGGCAGCTGATGGCCTCTGAACAATTGAAGTGCATTTGGCCAGTTACAGTGTAGAATAGCCAATCTAAAATTCATTACTGGTGTTAGAAACTCCTGTAATTAATTGAAATTTTAAAAATATACTTTTATTTCTTTTTTCTTTTAAATCTCCTGTGTCTCAGAACTTTAACTTGGTATTTGAAGGTTTAGTTTATAGCTTAGTTTTATTTAGTTTAGTTTTTGAGGGACTCTCATCAGGGACTGTAGTGGTAGGAAAAGGGGTAATGGGCTCAAAATTAAACAGGCGAGATTCAGGTTAGATCTGAGGAATAAGTTCTTTACTGTGAGGGTTGTCCAGAGAACCTGTGGCTGCCCTATCCGTGGCAGTGTTCAAGGCCAGGTTGGATGGAGCTTGGAGCAACTTGGTGTATGGAAGGTGTCCCTACCCATGTAGGAGTTGGATCTAGATGATCTTAGAGTTCTTTCCAACCCAAACCATTCTATATACATAAATCCTATGTACAAAAATAAAGAAAATAATAGAAAATCATGTTTTGTGTGTTCAGTGTTGTAATAAGTTTGTAATGGGCTATGTTCTATAAAGCAGCACTACTGCATGAGGTAGTAGGTAGCAGGTAACTACCATAACATATATATATAACTCAAGAATGATAATTGTTCCATTTAGCGTTGGAATTAATGTCTCTCCAGCAGACCAATAACCAGTAGGTAGGGACAATTGTCACAGATGCCACTGTGCACACCACACTGTTTATTGTGAATAAGATTCTTACCATTACCGAAAAAGTAAATGCTTGCTGCTTTTGGCTAGCAGACTAAGTTAACAAATTGTTTTTTCAGTTGAAATCAGGCCCATCACTGTGTTTCTCTGGGCCTTACTTTCTTTATCTTTATCTTTCCTTGTATCACTGGGTCAGAAAATCCAAGAGGATATTTTTGCGTGAATTCATTCTTGCATTGTGGTGTCCATTGTGGTGATGGATGAGATTACTTACTGCACTTATAAGTGGTCTGTTGCTTTTATCATACACTTTTGAGGAAAGCAACAGATGAAATTCTGAAAAGCTGCCTTTAGGTTGAGAGAGGGAACTTTTCCTAGATTTCTCTGTTCTGTTACTGATCAAGCTGCCAGTTACTCTCAGATATCCAATAGCTTAGTTCTTTTTGGCTGTTTGGTAGTATTTGAGTGTTATTTGAGCTTTACTTCTTGTTTTGTTTGGCATGTGTCTTTATCATGCAGACCTAGTTTTACCTGATACATAGATATTGATATGTTCTAGTAGGAGTCACTGGGAGTGCTTATGTTCGAAGTTTGCATACAGCTTCCTGTGACCTGATATTCCTGGTGGGAATAAAACTGATATTAACTCACTGAAACTGGGTTTTCAATTTTTGTGTTGTTTCAAACGCCATTGGTTATGTTGGCCTGTTAAACTAATAGCTGCTTATACGTATAGATGTTGAAAATGAATTGGTTGTACATGTACAGAATTTATGTAGGTATTTATATAGAGATTTAATATAGTTAAAAGAAAATATCAGAAAGGCATGATGAAATTTGTAACTCTGATTTTCTGATTCCCAGTTTGGGTGACCAGTCCACTGGGTCTTCTATAAAACTGATATTACTTTTAACACAGAGTTTTCCTTTTTAAATTAAATCAGTTTTGACACCATGATTGCAGTAAGTAGCTGAGTACTTGCTCTTCTTTCGTGCTACATATATTTTTATGCCTGATTTAAGGGAGCATGAAGGGCTGCTGGGATTGATCTGGAGTAAAGACTTTTATTAGGAATTTAATTCTGTAGAATGCTGAAAATCTTCTTTTCCCACTGGATGCCACTGAAGGTTGCTAGGCACCTCAAAGGGTTAGCGAATATCACAGCTTGCTTAGCACATGGTACTACATATGTCACTTGCAGTCTCTGAGTAGAACAGACTTCTACTGCTGTCCCTATAGATTATTCTAGGTAGTTTTGGGATTATTTTGCAGTTTGAAGTGTGAGTCCATCCCTTATAAAGTAGTAACATTCTTTGGATGGGGACTGGTAGATCCAGCAAAAATAGTCACTGAAGAAGTAGGAAGATGAAAGACTTGAGATTTTTGTATAATAGTAATAAAAGTATTTAGTTCTCTGGACATTTCATACAGAAATTTTTGACGCAGAACATCAAATCATTGAGTGACTGAGAGTGTGGGACAATGATAATAAATCTTCATTTTCTTACCAGCTATCTTAGGTCCTTGTTCTTTTAATATTGTTTGTTGTGACAAGTGCATTCCCAGACCCTCTGTGTAATACCAGCAGCATACAGGATGCACCTACCACAAAATAAATGTATCCCAAAAGCCTCAGGGCATTGAACTACCCTTTTGTTCCATGTAACCTATTGCAGAACTACTCACAGAATGACATGCTTTACTGCGTGTCACCTTATTGCTTTATTATTAGTCTTCATAAAGGTCAGATAGGCCTGACTCAAATTCATGAGGAAACTGCTGTACAAAGTTGGTTTCCCTCATTTTCTCTCTACTGGAGGAACTGCATATTTTTCTGAAGGTCTGCAACAATATTTTTGATATCATGTGGAAAGCAGAGAACTACTTTGAATTCCCATTGTGGTAACAAATGAGATGTAAAATTGCAGCTGTTTCATGCTGCTTAGAGCCTCTCCTGATGAACATCCTCTGGTTTGTCAGAATGCATAAAGCACTCATAAGACTATAGGATTAGATCTGTTTCTCTCTGATGTGAATGAACACAGAAAGAAACCAGCTGTTAAGGAAGCATTTTTGTTTGTTTAAATAACCCTGCTATGGCTGGAGTAGAGTAAAATGCTTCTGTGCTATGCATATTTCTCAGGATGGGAATAGGAACCATTACTTGTATGTTTGATCCAAAAAAGCAATAAGCTGATCGACTAGCTCAATGATGTTTTCATTTCTGAAAATATCAGTCAAACATAGGAAGAAGTCAAGGTAACAGTCCAAGTATGCTGCGTATTTTAGTATATTTTTGTGACTACTCAAGAAAGGTATGTTTGTCACTGTGCTGCTGCCTGTGATTATCTGGAGCTTAAGGAATTGATGCAGTGCAGAATTTTCATTCTCCTTTTACAAAACCAGACAACTCTTTCACCTAAAGTAAAATAGAATTTCTAGATACCAGCAACTCAAAGCCTTTGAAAGAAGAAAGCAGTCAGGATTCCATTGAATTAGGACTCAAAGTTGCCAGAGAGGGACTCTGGGACCTGTAGTGATAGGACAACGGGTAATGAGTTTATACTTAAACAGGGGAAGTTCAGGTTAGATATAAGGGAGAAGTTCTTTACTGTGAGGGCGATCAGACACTGGCACAGGTCACTCAGAGAAGTAGTGAATGCTCTGTCACTGGCAGTGTTCAGGGACAGGTTGGACAGAGCTTCGGGCCACATGGTTTAGTGTGAGGCATCCCTGCCCATGGCAGATGATGTTAAGGTCCTTTCCAACTTTAGCCATTCTGTGATTCTATGAATTATGAATGTGTAAGTTAATTTAGTAGTTCCTTATTTTACAGTATATATTTAAGAGGAAGAAACTCAATAATGTATGTTTAGGAAATATGTGGAGTATGGCACATTTAAGAAAAAAAAAAAAAAAAGAAAAAAGTAAAAAGAGAAAGGTTTAGCCCCAAAACATTTTCCTATGGGTGTCATTTTAGATTGAGTGATTGGGTAGCTGATGGCATTAGCAATGGGTGAGAAACTTCTTGTCTAGGTCTCTGATGCAGATAACTTCAGTCATCTCTTATCAGTTTCTTGAAGGTGTTTATAAAACATTCTGTTCTCATTCTTCTTGCTACTGGAGCAAACGTCAGTTTTGTATAACAGCATTTCTCAACTACCTGAGCTGATAAGCAAAGAACTGAATGAATGTTTGTAAATGAGGAATTCTTACTCTGCACTGGTTATTCTTTTAGCATAGAAATTAGGGGGTCACAAGTTTCTATCTCATTCTAGGACTGGTTTCTGGAAATATATGTCCATTTTCTTTACTCTGCTGATGATTTTCTAATGAATAAATACGAATTAAAAAAGGTGTTGCCATCTCTGAGATTTCACAAACTGTGTTAAATGTTAAACTGCTTAGCAGTGAAAATGAGATAATAATTCTGTATGTCATTTAAAATTGGGATTGTGTCCTAGTTTAGAGATATGTGCTTCAAGCATTACAGCTACTCTCAACTAGCAAGTCAGGAGAATGCAAGCTTTCACCTTATGACTGGATCGCATGATCTAGATTAGGAAAATGCAGCTCTTGGAAATAATAACATGCAACATTTGCCAAGAGAATAGATGGAGATCTGGATATGTTGGAAACACTCTTTCCACATAATTATGTCAGGAGCTCAGTTGCTGTAACTCACCAGTTGTGAGTTCTGGGCCACGGACTGGGGGAAATATATCAGGGAAGATGTGGAGAATGATCTGAAAAGAAACGGAATCTACTTCCCAAGATGAAACTTGTCCTCCTTATATTAGATCTCAGCCAAGGAATAAATTTTATTTTTGGATATTGTTGTTGTTTAAAACCAGTCAGCCATAAATCAGAACCACGCAGCTCGCTCTCTCACTCCTCCCCTTTTCTTCCCCCTCCGGCTCCTGGAGGGATGAGGAGGAGAACTGAAAAGAATTTAACTCCCATGGGCTGAGATAAGAACAGTTTAGTAACTAAGATATAACACAAGTCACTACTGCTACCACCAATAATAATAATGATAAAGGAAATAACAGGGGGAGAGAATACAACTGCTCACGCACTGACTGATACCCAGCCCGACCCAGCAGTGATCTAGCCCTTCTAGGTAACTCCCAGTTTACATCCTCAGTATGACATGCTGTGGTATGGAATACCCCTTTGGCTAGTTTGGGTCAGGTGTCCTGTCTCTGCTTCCTCCTGGCTTCACCTCCTCCCTGGCACAGCATGAGGCTCAGAAAGTCTTGGTCAGACTAAACATTACTAAGCCACAACTGAAAACATTGGTGTTATCAGCGCTGTTCGCAGGCTGAAAGTCAAAATCACAGCACTGCACGAGCTACTAAGAAAGAGAAAAATGGCTGCTACCGCTGAACCCAAGACAAATAGCATTTGAAGAAAGGGGGGAAATCCTGGAGGGTTTAGGTTTTAAAGTTTCACTTTTATAGAGGTATTTTCATAGCAAAAATCAGGTTCCTTCTTTATCACTTTGATACCTTGCTGAAATTTTGCTGAATGTAAACTGTCATTTGAATTAGTGGTTTGAATGGTATGGGAAACTCCATAGCTTCTTGTTCCTAGACACATTCTTTTATTCTTATTCTTTGCAATCCTTACAGCTATTGTGGATTTCCTTATGTTACTGAATATAAGAGTAAAATATGGTCCAGATGCTATATTATGCCATGTTTTCTGAACTCTGTCTCCTGATCCTGTGTTCATTGCTGCCAAACAAGTTAAGCAGACCTGTTCCATGGAGATATTGCCCTCTGAGTTCCTATACAACTGCAGTCGTACAAGGTGTGATTAGTTTTTCTTTCTCTTTGACTTTTCCTAATCTTGGATAAAAATAGCCTTTTGTAGGAAATGTTATGAAAGTTCAAACACAAACTGAAAAAGTGGCAAAGCTTACAGCTCACAGTCTTTTAGGTAGTATTTATAACAGTCTTCTCAAGAGGTTGAAACACCAAAGATATGGTAGAGGTCAGTGATGTCTTCATCCTTCTCCAAGTATGATTAGGCAACCAAGAATAAAAGCAGGGTATTTTGTCTACTATAGGTTTCAGTTGTACTTGAATCTCTTCTTGAACTCTGTTTAAAAGATGTTCATTCTTTTAGTATGCTGTTAAATAGAACGTAAGTGTTTTGTGGGGAGTATTCAGGATACTAATCAATATATTGTGTCTAGTATCCATAGATACTCTCAGGACTTTGAAATACTCTTGTAAACAGTGTCTAACATAGACTGTAAAGACTAGAACTGATTTCCAGACCAGCTTTGGGTTACTGATCTTGAAGAGGTTGTACCTTTTATAGTGTCTGGTTACAAAAGTATTAGTCCCAAATAAAGGAAATGGAAGCCAGTACTACCTTTTCAAAACTGGATTACTAGCCTATGTACTCCTTTTCCTTCTAGCCCGAGAAGTCTTACATAGCTAGCAAATGTGTCACTGCTTCAGACCTGTGAAGTCTAGCATCTATTTCTTTTCTGGAAGAGCTGAAGTTCAGCCCATCAAGCTGAAGCATTGCACTGGATCTAAAAAAGTAGACTAAATATAAGTATAGAATAAAAATGGAGTGGGGAAAGGTGGACATTCCTGAAAGTTCTTCACTTCCAATCAAAAAAGAGGTCATTAATATACAGACAATTCAGGTACAGCTGTCATTCACAGACCAGATAAATTAATACTCTGGTAAAATTCTGCTTGCAAAAGTTTCTAAAAGGCTGAACCTGCCAACCTGCTTGCAAAGTGTAAGTCTACTATGAGACTTTGTAGGGCCTACTAGATGCTACCTTTACTTGATTCCAAATTTACAGTCTGAAAATGTCTATATTTTAGGGCACTGAATTTTCTAGAGAGAAAAAATTTATAGTTGAGGCTGTATATCTCAATGAGGACTCATAAAGCTGGGCAGATAGTGAAGATCATACTTTTAAAAATGTCAGCTCTACTTGTGATCATGTTTGTGCCATTGTATGTCAGTTTGTTATGCTTGTGTGCATACTTCTTTTACATGAGTATGGTTTTGGCAAACTGGCATGTCAAGCTGGAACTGATAGCATTTTTCATATCATGGTAATCAGCAGAGCAGGAAGAAATCAAAAAGCTCTCGTCGAGATGTGGTAACTATTCCCTTTTCACCCTTTGCAGGGAATAGAACTAATTTTAAATTGGAAGTCATTTCCAAATCATGTCCTTTTTAGAGGAAAGAAAAAGATTTTGAGGTCCTTCTCATGTCTAAAGTCCCAGTTTCTTCTCCTGAAGACATTCAGAGACTTTTCTGACCTGCTGCCACCTGTTAAAGCTGGATCAATCATTCTGAACCACCCACATGGTACTGTATGACCTATACGACTGATCACACATATTCAATCTGTCAATGTATAAGTTTTCATTATTTTTAGGTTGTTTTGGTTTTTTTTTTTTTTTTTAATTATTTAAAATGTCTGCCATTATTGGCAGGGAAATAGGTCATTATTTTATGAACAATTTATAGGCAGGAAAGCAACGGATATTTTCAACTACTTTGCTTTATACAATTAGACTGTTGAAATAGCAACTTTAATCACTAATGGCTCTACATTGATTATTTTATGTTTCTTTTGTTTTTTTTACAGTTCTCAATAATAATTTCAGGATTGTTCCTAGTTCTTTTTGTAGGTGACAGGGCATTGGGCCTCCCAGTAATGCAAGCTTCCTCAATTTCTACTCAGTGTTGCAGGCAATATCAGTTATGCACCAGTCCCTGCTTTTCAGTCTCCACCTTATATTCGCCTCTTTTTATATAAGCTCATAAAAAAGAGTTTTAATGTAATACATGCAAATAGCTAGTGACACACTGCTGATGTTATCAGTGCTTTTACTTAGCACACTCGTATTTTCTTGTTTGCTTATTAGAAAAAGGTAACAAGCTCTTGTTTAACAAATACTGTGCAAACCTCCTTTTAAAATCCAAGTCATATCTATATTTATGTGATCTATGAATTCAACATATTGTGCACATTTCATAAGGAGAGAGCATTTTTGATCACATATGATGATGTGTTGATAGTAAATTGCTACAGGTTGAAAGTGAGATTTTAGTTCTCTTAGATCCAATACAGATCTTAGTCAAAACTAATATCTGAGTATTTTATTGTCTGAGATTGATATTACTAAGTACAACTTAACACTTCATTAATATTCTTGTTGAAATGTTTTTCACCACAAATTGCAGACTCAGAAAAGAATATACTTCATGCATGACTGCTGGACAGTATAAGTAGTGTCTTAAAAGTAAACTATTTTGTGTGGCAGTCATTTCATTAATTTAGCAAGAATTCCTACCATTATGATGACTGCATATGTGTGTGGTTTATAACAAGATGTATAGTTGCGGCATGAGCGTCATGGATGGAACTGGAATTACTCAAGAGATATCCCACACGGTAGTTCCACTAGTTAAATGGATTATCATATAGTCTGAGATGATTCCCTAAATTAGACAGTAAGCTTTCAACAAAAATTTTATTATTCTTGATAAAGAATATGTTTATTTTAAGTTGGCAAAAGCATTAATATTTAGCTATTTCTCTGCAGAACATATTGAATGAAGTGCATCGCTATCCCCTTGCTGTAAGACTATGAGATCTTGGGAAGGAATTTCGGGGAATTTCTGGGAAGGCTTCACTTTCTAGGAATTATTCTCCCAGTGATGTGTAGCTATGCACATACAGTATAAGACAAATAATTTTTTCCATTAATATAAGACAAATCATATTCTTCATATGCTAGTGACAGAAATCTGTCAACTAAAAACCATGTGTCTTTGAAAGTCTTTCTTCTTGATACCTCACGGAAGGATATTTTTCCCTTGTGGAAGATCAGCAAATGATACTACCTTCTTTTGCAATACCTTGAAGGTATAAAGGGCAGAAAATGATTAAATAATGGAGTAGGTCTTTTGGATTATGACTATATTTCAAACTCTGTATTTGGCAGCTCTCTGACTTAGGAAATGCATTATGACTAAAAAGAGTCCTCATGAAGTGATGAATATGGGCATTCTGCAACTCCTTTCAAGCTGTTGGTTTCCATGTTTTGTTTTTAAAGCTGATTTTCATAAATTAACTTTGACTTAGTGGTTGAAAACTCTAGGAACTGGGAATTAAGTACATAAAACATTCCTAAAATGATGAGATAAATAACATGTAAATGAACAGAGTATTTCATAGAAAGTATAAATAATTCACTTACTTTATTATAAGAATTAATAATAATAATTGATACAGATGTTAATAGAATTTTAGTTTTACTTTTGACAAGAAAACCCAACATTATTAGATGCTTTTCAAAAACATGAACTTGCGTCTTTCTATGATTAAAATAGGGCTCTAGGACTCCAAACTGCTTTCTTAATTTTCCTGTGGCTCTCAGTCTTTTAAGACTGTCATACTCCTTTTTTTGTAGAGTTAATGACCCTTGCCTACCCCTCTGACTATCCTACATCATGGTGTGTCGAAATTCCTAATCATTAATGCGATGCTGAAACTGTATCAGATTGATACCCTAGTAGGGAGTGAAAATCTAAGTCTAAAACTGAGAGTTCAGTAGAAGTCAGTAGCACTTGTCCTATTGTTTTATAGACAACATGAGTGAGGTTTTCACCTAAGATTCTCTTTTTTCTCTCCAGCCCACTCTCTGTTTCATTTTAGCCACACTGAATTTAGCAGTTGATGAAGTTGGCACTAATTTATTTATTTCACTGTATTTAAAATGCTAGATGACACTATCCAATGTTCTTCTCTTCAATCTCTTTTCTGTCTGTTTGTGAATGTCACAGTGTGTTGCACAAACACAGCAGGGATGAAAGCTAACACAAATGCATATTTGTGGCTACAGCACAAAAATGTGTATCTATAGATGTACAAACTAGGTCAAATCTTTCATAGCAAAAAAGTAAAGTAAACAGCCATTTGTCAGATGAGTATCTATCTGGAGACTGTTAGTAGTAAATAGAACCGATGAAAAATGGGGGGGAATATTGTCAGAGGGGAATATTTTTTACAACATTTTGTGTAACCACACACACAGACGTTCACATTAAAAAAACACTAGACCTGTTTTTCACACTGTACTCTTTCTCTGAAATGAGTCACTCAAAGATTTATATTAGTTAGGCTGAACAAGACAAATAGTCTAAGAGATTAGTTCAACACAGATGAAATTATTTATTGATTAGGTGTAGAAAAACATTTCCACTCAATAATACAAGTATATGAGTGAATTTCTTTGCCTGTAGCAGATCACATAGAAAAGCTGAGAATATGATTTTTGAAATTGATATTTATACCTTAATTAAACTTGTTTTGAGAGATAGCCATGCAGAATTACCTAATCTCCATCTGCTTAATTCAAACGCAGCAGTGTAAAAATATTAGCATACCAGACATGCAGCTATCCTTTGTTTTGTTTCCACCTGGCATTCCTGAAACAAGAAAAATTAGAAGTGCAGTATACACGGAAACTATAGGTCTCATGCAGGAGAATAACCATTATGCAGGATTTCACTTTCAGGAAAAGGTGTAGTTATGACTTGCAATACATAATTGAGGTGCAATTCCTTAGTGTAAAAATGTTCTATTCTAATGAGCATATAAAAATAAAATAGAGCTCTGAGATAGCAGAATATGTCAGCAACTGAAGTGAATGAAAACTGGCAAGAATGCCATTGACCAAGAAAACACCAGCAGCTAGTTTTACTGCACAGTGAGTCAGCAGTTACTCAGCAAGGAAATTTAACTTAACTTCATCATATTTACTGGTAGGACAGTTTTTGCATAAAGATGTCTTTGTTTAAGAAACTGTCTGAAGTAGCATTTTCTCTCTGTACCCTCTGGAACTGTCGAAAGTCTTATGTGGACATAGGACACTGTGATTTCCCTGGTTTATTAACTTTACCCTTACTTTTTACCTAACATATAAATACCTAGAGCTCTCACACATTTTTACTAACAGCTTGCAAGTGGTTTAGATTCGTAAATAAAACCATCTAATTCTCTTTCATATGTCCCAGAGCATCCAAGACTTCCACAGGAGCAGGCAGATAAGACAAAGGACCTACAAGAAACCTAGAATGGCAGCCTGAGGCCAAGCATAGTAACAGAGAGTATCTAAAATAACCTCCTTTCTTTTGGTGGTTGAATACTACCTTGTTAGTAATATTTATTAAAAACAGCAGGAACTGTTTAATTGCTTGTTCTCTTCTACTTATCTATTTTATTTATGATGTCATCATTGTAGTGCATGCTACTGTGTTTATTTTTCTTTTACTAAGTCTTCCTTTTACTCAACTTTTTTCATCCTTTTGCAATTTATAAAAAATAACTGCTTTGAGAACAATTACTAAAGCCTGATTATAATTTCAATGAGTTTGTGTTACTTATTGCCATAATGTATTTTTAGAAAATACTTAGAGATTTTAGACCAAGTTTTGATCAGTTACTGGGATAACTCTAAAGTTAAATGACTATACTTGCAATGAGGAGCTGACCGCTGGATAAATACTATTGATTGTTTTCTAAATATTCCTTGTAATTTTCCTTGGTGAGTTATTCAAGCAAAGACTATAATTTTATATTAACAATAATGTTCCTTTCATCTTTTTTCCTACTAAAAACTTCATTTTCCTCATAATGTCCTGTGTCCAAACCTTCTTTAATATGTCATTTTGTTCTCATCCAAAAAACTAAGCCATTTTGCATCTCTTTTGAGGAACAGAGGAAGGAAGATGACCAAAACTAGCCTTTTTGCTATTCTTCTTCTTTTGTTGTCATAAGCGCATGGCAGGTGAGATTTTTCCACTGTAGATGTAGTAGATTTAGTGCCTAATTATAATCTTTGAAATTTAGGATGAGACTGCTTGCAATTATTTTTTCATATATCTCGAGAAACTTAATTTTCTCTAGGTTTTGCTTATTTCCAAAGAATTTCCTTTGGTAGCTGCTTTGGCACAGTTCCCATTTTATTCATTCTGTAGAAAAGCCTATTATAAACAATTTTTTATAAAGATGCATGAAAAGAAAATTTTTCTCTTCCGTTGTCTATTTACATGTTCTTGAACTCATTAAAAATAGACCTTACAAAAGTAGGGAAGAAAACAGACATGCAAGTCTATGCTTCCAGTATTCTTCATTAGATTGATTTTTACAAGTTTGGCTTAACATTGAAGAGCATATGAAATAATAGAATATACTTAGCAAGGAAGGGAAACACCACGCATTCCATTTTTCTTTAATACTCTGTGGATAAATGAACATACATTTGGGGAAACTGCTTCTCAATCAGTAACTAATTAATTTTGCATTATACTTGGAATTTATTTGTATTACAATAACTCTCAGGAGTGCAAACTGAGAGATTTTATGGGAACTACAAATTTGTCATTGTGCAGGATAACAGAGTTAAAGCAACTTAGAAATTTGTTTATAGTTATTCCCAGTAACTTTCTTCTGTTTGCTGAATTTTGCATATTTCAGTTCCATGGATGTTTTCACTGTTCATAAGTACCTCTGAAAAATTAAGCTCTTTTTTTAATAATTTTCTACCATTCATGTCATTGCTTGTATTTTATTTCACTGAACACTGCTATACCATCCAATATATGGATGCCATAGATGGACTCTTCATCAGGGACTCTAGCGATAGGACAAGGGACAAGGGGTTCAAACTTAAACAGGGAGGATTCAGGTTATATATAAGAAAGAGGTTCTTTATTGTGAGGGTGGTGAGGCACTGGCACAGGTTGCCCAAAGAAGTGGTAAATGCTCCATCCCTAATGGTGCTCAAGGCCAGGTTGGACAGAACATTGGGAGACATCGTCTAGTGTGAGGCAGCCCTGCCCATGGCAGGGGGTTGAAACTAGATGATATTAAGGTCCTTTCTAACCATAACTATTCTATAATTTTATGATTCCAAGATTCCCTGTATTATACTTAATGACAAAACACAGCTACAGATCTACTTAATCAGAAAGAAATGCAGTGGAGTGATCAAGACATATTGCTATGTCTCAAGATGTATTGGATTTGTTATGTTTCAGGCTTCAGTTTGATCCAGAATTAAATGGAAAATTTTCCATATGAATTCAGGAGTCAGAAGTATCAAGACACAAAAAACATATCACCACCATGTGACTGCAAGCTAGGCATGCCTTTCCCACATCATTTAGAAGAGCCTAGTAGGTGCTTCAGGACACATATTTGACCATCTCTGTGTTATCAGAGCATAAAGTATTTGCAAAGTGCTGTTTGAATGGAACTGGCAAGAAAATAAGGATTTTTTTTTTTTTTAATGTATTGTAGGGATCTTTTCCGTAGCGTCATCAATTTTCTACAAATAATAAAGGAAGAAAAAAATCCTTGAGGAAATAAACTCTTCCATGGAAAGCTGATGACTGGTTCCAGTTTCAAACTACTTATGGTAATAAGTAATCCTATCCATAACCTCCAGACTATCTCATTCTGAGTCACAGACACAGCAAGAGATCAGTTTTAACCTCCATTCCCCCCTCAGTGCTTGGATGGTGCAAGAACTGCTGGTGACCCAGTACAGCAGTACAAACCCTCTCTTCATGTTAGTAAAAGCTCCAGGCTGCCTGAAAACAGGAACCTTACATACCTCGTATTTCAGGGTGAAAAAGCTTATAAATGAATCAAATCCACGGGGAGGGCAAGAAATCAGTGCCTATTACATCAGGAGCTTCCTACAGGGACATCTTTTGTCTCATGAAAATAGGATTTGCTTAGTTCCCAAGCAATTTCAAAGAGGTATCATCTCTTTTTGAAAAGCAAGGGCTGTGTCTTTCACTGAGATATTGAGGTGATATGTTTTGAGTGTAGTGCTAGAAGGAAGGAAGGAAGGAACAGCTTTTTGTTTCTGTAGCCTCCTTATAGACATTCTCATGAATAAGTATACAAATGAAAATTCTCCAGAAACAGTATAGACAGAAAGCTCTGTGGAGGTTACTAGGCAGCCGAAGCGAAAGGAAGAGAAAGCAGGCAGGGCTTTGAGAAAGAGAATCAGTGACTTGTGGGTTATCTGGAGTTGCCATTTACTTTTTTCATAAACAAGCGACAGTAGAATTTATTTTTCTTTAGTAAATGAGCAATGTTTTAAAATATTTGAAATGAAAGACCTGTTTTATATCTTGTTCCTATCCATTTTAAAGCTATGGAATTATATGTATGGTTATTATTTCTAATTTATTTTTATTCATTGACTGCAACAGGAGTTTGGTGCTGTATATCCAGGCTATAACTTGAAAATTATTTAGCAGAGTAGTCAATTTTTAAACATTTGTCCAGTTCTAATTTTTACCAATGTGCATGTAAGACTCTAAATTAAAGAAGTTTCCAGTGCTGGAAGGTGTACCTTGCCCCCAAAAGGTGTTTGTGTTTCACTGTCACAAGGAAAGACTTAATTTCTACTGCCATAATCTGTATGATATATGATGAAGTTACTCATTACAGAAATATAGCAGTAACACACACTCCCTTTCTTTTACTTCTAAGCATACAAAAATGCAGGAATTTCCGATAAGCAAGGAGTTTGTATGCAAGATTAGGTGATCACACTATTGATTAATTGCTGAGATTTGAAATCTCTGCTTATATTTGTGTCTTAGTCTAACTGAAATTAGCTGTGCCTTCAGCAGCTGTATTGTACATACAAGTACATTGAGGGGGCACTATAATCCTACAACTTCCCCCCTTCTCACAGTGTAATGGCAGCTCTGTACCATGTTTTAATATACTTCAGCTATTTTCGATTCCTTCAGATTATGTCTCTAGAAGATTTAATCACTGCATCACAGTTTTTCATTATTTGTTTCTTTCACAGGGTGGATGCTGTGGGGGCATCCAGGCAACTCAGTGGAATAGCCTCCAGTGGGCTAGTAGGATGAAAAGGTCCAGGGGTAGTTTGGGAAACAAGGAGAAGCATCACCTCCCAAGATGGTAAACCTACTGCAAAGGTAATACATGTAAGGATCTTGTTATGCAGTCAGACTTTAGACTCCAGGGGTGTCGTGGCTGGGATGCATGGCAGAAAACTGCTAGGGAATGCGAGCACGTATTTTTGGTGCTGTCTGAGTGTTCATACAGTCCCCTGAAAATCTTTCAAGAGATTCTTAAACTGCACCTAGTTACAACACCCATCCCTGTGCAAGGGAGATTTTGAATGCTGTATCTTAAAGGGGTTTTCTTGTCTTCCTGTGGACCTGTTAGAGACTACAAATCAAAAGTTTACAGTAATTTTCCAAGAAATCCCTTATAGGGCTTGAAACACATCAAAATGCCAGCTTATCAGCCATGTAACAGTTGAGCAGAATAAAATGTTATTTCAAAGGGAGACTTAATGGCTTTATTTTTAACCATACATAGTCTTGTTTGGTTGGTTTATTTCAATCTCACCTTCCAGGCTTGACTGTTGTGTTTGTGGAGACTTTCTCCCCTGAAGCCTTAAATATGGATGTTTTTGTTACTAGCATTTCAGAAGTCCAATAGAATGTGCATATTCACTAAAGGCCAGGTTGGACAGGGCTTGGAGCAACCTGGTCTAGTGGAAGATGTCCCTGCTCATGGCAGGATGTTGGAACTAGGTGAGCTTTAAGGTCTCTTCCAACCCAAACCAGTCTGTGATTCTATGATTTTATGACCTGTCATGCCTCAGCATAACAGCTTCTTCCTTCCTGTTAAGAAGTAGAGTTGAACCATGAAGTACCAGAATATTGTTTCCCTGCTGTCCCAAAAGCTCATCTATATGGTCTATTTCTGAGCCCAGTTTGTTAGTTTTTTAAACTAAAATTAAGTTTGCTGAACAGATTTTGTCCACTCATCAGAAACTAGTCATTTCCCATGGTACTTTATGAAATACTTGACAGGCTGACTTGCTGCTTTCATTTATTAAGGTGTCTTAATAGTGCAGCATGTAAGAATATTAACAATAGAAAATCACACTGGTGGAAAATAAAATGAGATTTCTGATGCAAAAGCTTTTATAAGAATCTATTCCCATATCTCATAAGATGCCAAAAAAGCACAAAACATTTAATTTAGGAAAGCTTTTGTTCTTTGCTCAAGAGTATAGATGTTTTGTCTAGTTGAGTACTAGGTTAAGCTTTCAAATGTCTCTGGGAAATGACTTCCTTATTCTTGCTGGTGATCTTTCTCCAATTCTCTGGTATTCATTAATTAAAGTCATTCATATATTCCACTACTGCAATTCACAAGTTGTTTCTGTGCTTCACCAGGCTTCGCAGCTGCCAGAAACGAAACCAGTCTGTGCTCATATAATATTACTGAAAGTTGTGTGTTTGTGTTACCTGTAGCTGTGATAGAGAGTCTAAAGCCTTCTCCTCTGAAAGAATAGAAACTACTTTATTATCTGGCAGAAGTTCTAAATGCATTTGTGACAGAGGAAAAGTTTGATGTAGGAAAGTGAGAGTAAGCACAGGTCTTGCTTCCTGAATTTATAAAAATAGTGGTAGTTTTTTCAATTCATAATCTGCTTTTCAAGACTCTACTACTCAAAGTGCTTGGTAATCAATTCAACCTAGATTCTCCAGACCTAATTTGGTTTTCTATTGTGTAGAAGAAATGAGTTATCATGCTTTTGGCTTTGCTTTGTTTCTTTTTTTTTTTTTTTTTTTTAATGAGAGTCCGGTAGATTCTACCAAAAGATTGCAGCAATTTACTACAAAGACAAGAACAGTTTCAAATAGATTCAGTCCCTAGCTGTCTTTCAGGTGTCTTCTTTCTACCTGTAAAAGTGGTAGACTCATATGAAAATTCTGATGGAACATGTAATGTTCCTCTGTTGATGCTTTTGTGATAATCCTTTCTCAAAAAGGAGAAAATGATCTTTGCACAAGAGTTAGCAGGGCTCACTGAAACAACTTTAAACTAGCTTTGAAGGGGGAAGAGGATAAAACCAGGCTTTCTAGAAATAAGCCTGAGGGCAGCATATCAATGTTTAAAGAATAGTGGGCTAGTGAGGTTCTTCAGTCTGCTTCATGATCTGCTGAGTACGCTGGAGCACATTTGGAATGTCTTTATAGTAATGCACACAGCATGAGGAATAATCAAGGAGGTAGAAGCTTTGGCCTAGTCCCAGAGCTATAGTGTCATTGGCATTAGTGAAACCTGGTGGGATGAGTCCTGTGGCTGTTGTGTCATGTTGGGCGGTTATAGGCTCTTCTGGAGGGATAGGCAAGGTAGGCAAGGCAGACTATATGTAAGGGAGGGATTGGATTCTATGGTAATGGCAGTTGACATGATTGGAAGCCTCAGGGTAAGGATGAATGGGAAAGCAAATACAGCAGATGTTGCTGTAGGACTCTACTATTTACCACCCTGGAGGACGATGACACCAATGAATTGCAGAAGGAATTGATCTCTAGATCAACTGCCCTTGTCCTTATGGGTGATTTTAAATTCCCAGACATCAACTGGGAATATCCTACAATGGACACAAACAGATCCAGGAAAATTCTGAAGCACACTGAAGAGAACTTCTTGATACAAGTACTAAGAGAATCAACTAGGAAAGGTGCCCTTCTGGATCTGTTTTTTTGTAAACAGAAAAGTGGTGATGGCTGGCTGTCTTGGTCACAGTGACTATGAAGCAGCTGAGTTTCAAATCATTGATGAGAGGAGGAAAACTGCCAGCAAAATTTCAACCCTGGACACGGGGACAGCAGACTTCACGCTGCTGAATGAACTTGTTAGTAAGATATCCTGTGAATCCTCTTTTGAAGGCATTGGGGTCCATGAATGCTTGTCACTTTTTAAGATCCATCTCTTAAGAACACAGGAGCAGACAATTCTAAAGTATTGGAAGTAAAGGAAACAGGGCAAAAGACTGGCTTAGCTAAGCAGGAGTCTTCTAGAATTTAGGCAGAATTGGAAAATGTATGGACATTGGAAGCAAGCGCAAGACTTATGAGAAGCATCTGAGGTGAGTTGATTTGCTGAGTTTGAAGAAGAGAAGGCTGAGGGGTGACCTCATTACATTGTACAACTTCCTCAAGGGGAGCAGTGGAGGGTAGGGTGCTGATCTTCTCTTTCTGGTGACCAGGAATAGGACACAAGGAAATGAAATGAACCTGCATCAGGGGAAGTTCAGATTAGACATTAGGAAAAGATTCTTCACTGAGAGGGTGATGATCACTGGAACAGGCTCCCCAGGGTCATGGCACTAAGACTGTCAGAGTTCAAGCAGTGTTTGGATGATGCTCTTTGTCATGTGATTCAGTTTTATATAGTCCTGTGAGAAGTGGGGAGTTGGACTCACTCAATAATCCTTATGGGTTCTTTCTAACTTGAGGTATTCTATGATTCTGTGATTCTATGAATCTAATTTCAATGACACAGAGAACAGTTTGGATTCCAGGCTTTACACTGGGAAAAGTTATACCCTTCAGGGCAAATATGGAAGGAAACTCAGATGAGATGACATTGTGATATCTTCATCTGCAACATGCTAAATGAAGTTTGAACTTCTCCACCCCTGCACTTAATGAGAAACAGCAAGTTTAATGGATTGATATTTCAGTCTCTGATTCACTGCTTAAATTGTGTTTCATGTGGACTATTGTTGGAAATGCCATTTTGACTGAAGAAAGGGGAAGATAAGAGTGCTGTTTTAATATAACTTGAAATCTTGATGGTAAAAAGTAGTTTATATTTTCAGTAAGAGGCTTTTATCTTCGTTGGAGTGTAATGATATTGATCTAATATCAGGATTAAGTATATACCCTTGAATTCTGACCAGAACCAGATTCTGCTTCTGGTGGGAACCACACATGTTTCACATTGTTCCAACAAACAGAGCTCTTTCTGTGCATTTCTTTGACTGATCAGTTTACAAGTGACTGCATTTTGCTGTTCTGTGTGATAAAATATTTGTTTCAGGTGTTTTTCTATTTTAAAATTAATGGTTCTACATTTTATATTTTGCGTGATCTCTGTGCCCCTTCAAGGCTATTTACAGTAAAGTCATGGTAGTCCATGCTGTGTTTGATTTTGTTTTTCCTCTTCTAACAGCCAGGAAAACAGCCATGTTCCATGATTTATGGAAAAGTCAAAACCTTTCAAGTTAAGTGAAGGATACATAGCTTCTGAATGAACCATGTTTTTAAACATAATGAGAATGAAGCATGTCCCAGAGTTTAGAACAGAAAAGAAGAAATTAGATATTCAAATCAGACCAGAAGGTTTTTTTCACCTATTAACATTTAACATACCCATGTTTAGAGCAAAGCTTGTATTTGAATAGCTATAGATACTGACTTTTGTGTGCATAACTAGCTCTACACAGCTAGCAATTGGTAAGACTACGCTTGAAGCATGTGCATGCAAAACTGTGTAGACAGTGCCCACTGCTAGCACGCAAAGAGCATGCTCAACTAAGTCATGTTTTATACTCTTTATATCTATAAATAAAACCTGGGAAGCTTCTGTTCAGTTTTGTTTTGTTTTGTTTTGTTTTTTCACCAAGAGATCTCTAGGGCTTTATCTTAGAAGAAAGAACCCTTAGACATAACCAAAATCAATAACCCTCAAGAGACAATTGGAGAAAGGGGAAATTAGCAGCAATTCCTTCAATATTTCACAAAAGATAAAAGACTGTGATATGACAAGAATAGACTGTTTGATCTCTGAAATAATCTGAGAAATCAAATATGAAAGAGATGAGTTACCAGGTAGCCCTCACCTGCATTACTCAATGCTATATACATTGCTCTCTCCAGAGTTGATAATGCTGTATATAATAAATTTGATATGTTCTGTGGGGAAAAGTGCAGTATTCTTTTTGTTTAAACTTACTGTGTGAAGTCCCTCCTTCATTAAAAACTGGTAGGAAAGTTCGTCCTTTATTGGCATCCCAAGATGCCAATGATTCAGTGTCTCAATTTACTTCTTTCTTCTCTTCCTCTCTCTAGGGTTGTTTCTCATTCATCTGCCACTTTTGTTTTCCATCTTTATTTCATAGAATGATTTGGGTTGGAAGGGGCATTAAAGCTCATCTAGTTCCAACCCCTTGCCATGGATAGAGACACCTTCCACTAGACCAGGTTGCTCAAAGCCCCATCCAGATAATAATTTGTCCATCATTATTTAATTTCCTAAAAGGTCTGCTCCTCTTCCTGAGTTCTTTTGTGATAGGTGGCAGAAAACTTATCATATAATACTGAAGAACAGTTTGGGGTATTTACTATTTGTAAGACAGAATGTTCAGGTACCATCCTCTGAAAGTTCTCATTCCTGTAATGTTCCAGGATCTTGTCCTGCAATTTTTAACACTACTGTAATTTTTGCTTCTACTACAGTAGAATAAAACTGGTGGCAGAAAAGTTGATCTGAATACCAAATAATAAAATTTCTTTCCTTAATTTCCTTGACATCTTGGGGATTTGCAAAAGCTTAGCCATTGATTTGGCAACATATAATTGATAGATAACAAAAATTCAGCTCCAAACTACTTTAAACCTCTTCTGACAGTCATGTTAAAGGAGGGTAAAGGGGAGGGAAAGAATTTACTCTCAGATGCACTAAGCAGATCACTTTTTATTGGTGTGACATTTGTATCTGTTGTAGAAGGTGAGGTCTCCATGAGAAGTTTTTAATATACCAGAGATCAGCTACATAGCAGGTTTTGTTTATATCCCATGTCTGATATAATATTTATCAGGAAGATATTGAAATCTGTAACAACAACTAAAGAATAAACAGATAAGCAGCCTGGATTAGGCAATAAGATTATTGAAAAACAACTTGCAAGCTACTTATATACACAAGGTGTCTGACTGCATGCTGAACTCTGCAGAGCCTTTAAACACATATCAAAGTGCTTGGAGGTTGAAGGTATTCTTGTAGAGTCTCATGAAGTGGAGGGAAGGGCAGAATTCATGACTACATGACCTTTGAGGGTGAGCACACTGAAAGAAATCTGCATGAGTAATGTGAATGAAACACAGTTATAAGCATAGATCAGAAGAGTATTTTATGGCATTGCTCTGTTTGCACTGTGCAAAACCTTAATCTCAAGTTCTGCGAGGTATAGCTTTCTCTTTTATTTTTAAGCCTCTTTTGTGTTGGAGAGCAAGATGCGTCACAGTTAAACAGTAGAGCTGTCTACATTGCTAGAGATGAAAAACTCACAAGAATATGTATGCAGGTAGTGGGAAAGCACCCACACATTGAGACACTTGAGAGTGCTTCCTACTACTCTGTTAAGCATTAGTATGGGGACTTAGGTTCCCAAATATCAGCCTTTGGGAAGGAATTCCCTCTGGCAGAACAGTCCTCTGCTCTTCCTGAGTCGTAGCAGATGGCAAAGAGGCAGCCCACATCTCCAGGCAGATCTGGATATGCTGTGCCTTTTTAGGCTGAAAATTACTTTAATCCTGTAAGTCATTGTTCATTTCAGTCATACAGATATTTGAACTGACATAAAGTAAAATAGAATTATTTTGGGAGTAATCCCTACATTTCTTCTGTAAAGCAAGGGAACAGTACAAACAAGGCTGATTTTGTACAACATAAAATGTACTAGCTAACACAAGTGAACTAAAGCTAAACTGTGAATATATTTCTAATATATCAAAGCATTGTTTTGTATTGGCCAACTAGGCTATTACATATTGATGTAATATTTTTTCCAGTAGTTTTCTAACATTGCTATATTACAGCAATGCCTATGATAGTTTATAAAAAGAGCTATATGAGCATAAAATAAGAGTTCTGCATCATTCAGATGCTGCAATGAGGGAAGCAATATTTTTATTTAATCCTCTTGATATATAGTTATGATTTTTTTAAATTATATTTTTCCTGGGCTGATTACAAGCATATTTGACTACTTCACAGTCATTAAATCCTTCAGATGCTTAAAGTAACATGAGATGTCCCTAAACGCCGTGGGCCTCTGATCAGTACTTAAAAATACGGTACATACAAATGGCAGCACATTGGCAACTGTATTCAATAACCAAGCAGCACAAAAGTGCTCAAGTTCTCCAAATATTGCACTCAGAATGGGTTTCTTTAACAAGACTTCATGTTCAGATGCAGTAGATTCTGAAAGCAAGTAGGTCATTGGTTTATCTTTGCAACTTCAGTTGTTTGATCATTACTCCAATTTTACAAAGAAGCTGAGGCACAGAGATGAAGCATTAAGAAAGTTAGGAGTTAAAACCTCTTTCCTACTGTCTTTGATCTGGAAATCTGAGACTCTTTCCCAACAGAAGGCACCACTTATTCTATTTAAATTCATTATCACATATCTTTATAGCTCTTTGAGGATCTGAGATACTACAATTGAAAATCATCTTAACATGACCAAAAAGAGAAAAGCTGCTTTAGTCATGTCTACTTTCTTAAAGATAAAGTAGACATTTTCATAGTAAGGGGTTAATGGGTAAACTAGATAATATTGTCCAGTTGCATTAAGTATCCCTATTAAGTTTTTCTAGGAATACTAAAGATTCAGCACTGCACAGTCTGTATGTTTTTATCTTTAAGTAGCAAATCTTCCTATTTCTCCTGTCCTGGGCTCTTCTAAGTACATATTAAAACATTGCAACTAGTTGCTGAGTTACACAATAATGTCTAAGGTTGGCAAAAATCCACTAGTAAGAAATCTGAGTGCCATCATAACCGCTTCCTTTACTGCAGCTAAAAGTTGAATTTAAAATTACCGGCATGAAAAAGAAGTGTTCTTTTAATAGAAATTGTAATTTAATACTGAGCTGGTGGTCATATAAAAATGGAGTTTCAAAGAGGAAAAAGTGCCATGGTCCAAAAAGAAAAACAAAAATTGAAAAATGAGGCTTGCACACCACATTGAATCGATCTGTGTTCACAGCAACTAATTCAAGATGCATATAAAATTTATTCATCCTGGATGGTTGCAGAGTGAAACCACTAATTATTCACTTGCTTCAATCAAAATTCTAATTAACGTGATTAACAGCAAAGAAGTAGAAAGTAGAAAGTACTTGAAAGCATTGGGTTCAGGAATTTGTCAAATTAATGACACCATTGCTATACCTACCATGCTCTACTATGTCAGTGTAGGGTGATGAGACTATGTTAGCTGAAGAACCTCTTGAATATTAATCCAAGATCAAATGATAGTTTTCACCTTTCCTTAATGCCATGTTTGGGAAATTTCTCTTCTCCACTATTTTTTCTAGTATTATTCCCAGGCTTTTTTTCTTCCAGTGGATCTGTTTCAGGCAGAATGCCACCAGAAATATTTTTCTAATGACCTCTCCACAAGCCCAGTTAACAAGCATATGACGCTCAAATAACAGCTGAAAATTCCTAAGAAAATCTAAATAAACCAGATGTACAGCCATTTACAGTAGATGTATTTTTCTGGTTTTATTTCCTCTTTGATTAAAAACACCATATGAATAACTTTCTAGAAGGTGAGTATTGAAATCTGATTTTCATGAGATCTGATGGGTGGGAGATGTAAACCTAATATTCTATTTAGGAGGGCTTTGCTTGAAATTACTGTCATGCATTTTCAGTTCCACTTGACTGATTGTGTTCTTCAGCTTCCTTCATTTATGATGTGGTGAAGGAGGAATATTGGATGTTACTTACATTACTTGCGAAATTTTCAGATTTTCCCAAACCACGTGTGAGCAAATCATTCATGTAGGAGAATCCAGTGTGGAACTTGGTGAGAATTTCAGAATTAAAACTGTAAGGTATGCTGTGTACAGAATTTAATAACAAGGAGCCTTTATTCCATGATGCTTAGAAATTACTTCCTGAAAAAAGATATAATATTCTAGGTTCTCATAAGGCATCACATTATTTATTCCTCTTTTTTCAAGTTAGGCACACAAAAAACATTGACACAAGTAATTGTAATCAAGAAACACGTAAAAACTAAATTAGGGATTATCCAGATGAGAAAATCTAATTAACATCTTTATAATCATAGAATGGCTTGTGTTGGAATGGACCTTAAAGCTCATCTAGTTCCAACCCCTTGCCACGGGCAGGGACACCTTCCATAATGAAGGATATAACCTCAATTTTTAGTCTCAAAAGCATGTTTTGGTGATTTTTGAGTAATTTATTATTTCTGGAGTTATCATAGAACAAACAAGAAAAATCAGAAAAAATGATATTTCTTTGAAAAGAAAGCACGTCTGTAAATACAGACTCATGTGAAACCTCCTAAGTCTGATGCAAAGGCACTTGACTTTCAAGAGATGTGTTGGAGCTTTGCCTTAGTAATAGGTTGCCTGTCCATTCAGCTATAATGATTTTTTGTTTGATTTGTTTTCATACTAGCTTGAACAGAAACATCTTTAGTGTTGATTAAATTGTACATATGCATTTTGATGATTTACACATTACTACGGATAAACTTCAGAAGTGTTGGAAACAACCAAAATGAAAAAGAGGAAGGGCTGACTTAGAAGAGTGATATGTTTTCTGTAATAGTTAAGGTATATTTGGGAAAAACAAAAAGAGTTGAATTACTTCAGAGGAGGGTTACAGAGCCGTTGATGTATGGTGCTCAGAATCATGCCTGCCACACTGTCATACCAAGAATGCCATAGTTATTTCTAGTGCAATGCAGATGTGAATGACAAATTCAGTCTCATTATAATACGTTATGTTCTTCACTGGAAGAGTGCATATTCACTAATTCTGCCTCTGAATTTAGTGCGTGTAAGAAATTATATTGAACAGGATATATTGTAGACAACTGTCAGTCCTTTTACTTCTCTATGCATACCTATATTGATTATGAGTATTAAAATGAAACTAAATGGTACAATGGTACAATGCTAAATTAATTTGGAACACCTTAGCTTTAAGATTTTATTCATGGTTTTATCACTTTTTTATTAATTTTACTGTGTTATTTTCATGAAATTCATAATAAAACTGTGCACACATAATCCATTAAAACCTCTACTTTTTACTTTGTTTTCTTAGACAAACCTCACTGAAATAGAAATTTGCCATACTTCACCCCCTTCTTTGCCCTCTTCAATATAAATGTAGTTCATATATAAGCTCTGCTATGGTAGAAAATAATTTTTTATTTCCAGCAAATGGTGGGAGGAATGAAATGGCTATACATCTACATAAAGATTATGATGCTATCTTCAAGTGCACAATCATGTTTTAGTCATTTTTTCTCTTATATTCACCATCCATTGAGACCTCTTTCATAGCCCAAGATGACTTAAAAAGGAACTGCAGGCAAAGAAAGTCTGGGGTGTTTTTTTAATGGTTGTCTTTGCAACTGAAAGAACTTACATTTTTTTTGAGGGCAACATGTTTTAGATGTAATACATATAGATTTTTTCCCCTGCTATTATTAGGAAGTTTAAACTCTGTCAGTGAGTACTCTGAACTCCCAGTAAAAGCAGCTGGAGATTTGTACATGAAGGGGAAGCAGAATATCAAGTTGAGCTCAGCAGCACATCTGAGAAAGGAGGGGGCTTCCCTAGACTTTTATTTTTTTCTTCTGGCAGTAGGTGATATAAAGAAGAGGGATGTTAAGGACTACATATTTCAAATGTCCTGATTTGTGCTGCCATTTGCATATTTTATACTCCTTCAGTTTCTCTCCAAAAGAAACTGTGTGCATTTTTAATATGACTTTTGGTTTTATCTGTTTTAACTTGGTATATATGTTATATCTGTTTCAACTTATATACTAAGTTAAAAGGAAAATTTATTAACTTTCCATTTGTTTCCTCCCTCAGCTCAGAGGGGATGCTTTTGGTCTCCTTTGATGTACTCTTACTCTCCTCCCTCTGCATTTAATCAATGCTTCTGTATTCACTTGATCTTGTAGTTCTGGCCTTGTATGATTCAATAGCCTTCTTACATCTGGTTCTACTAAAGGTCTCATGAAAACAATTCTGTCAACATCTCATTGACTTCATTTACATATAATAATTAATTTTTTTCTCTTGTTGCTGACTCACCCAGCCCTTCTCTACCACAGATAAATACAATGGTTTCCTGACACCCTTTGTCTTCCAGATTGGTGTTGCAGTTAATAATTACTCCTTGTGTTTCCTAGCTCTATTGCCAGTCTGTACAAAGGCAGTCATTCAGTAGCTCATTCTACTGAAGTTGATTCTGTCCCTTTTGTTTGCCCCTATGACTGTTTATGGGGTTGCATGATGAAACAGATAGATTACTGATCTATTTTAAAAATATTCTGCTTTTACAGAAAGGTTTGGTTTTGACCTGAGAGTTATAACCTGGTTCCTTGGAGATCTGTAGAGTGAGTGGAATTATACCAGCACAGCCAAACACGTGTTATGGGGATGGAAACATGTGGCTGGGGGCACAGGAAGCAAGAGCTTTCTGAGAAAGACACAGTTGCCAAGAGAAATGGCTGTGTAACAATGGTCTGTTTTCCTTGTTATATCCTCCCAGATATTTAATGATTACATTTAGACAGATTTCTGAAAGTTAAAAGCCCTTTCAGCTCATCTGGTTTTGAGTGGTCTCCACCAGTCAGTATTAACCAGTCACTCCAGGACAAGAGAGTGAAAAACAACTGTGCTTATTGCCTTCCTCACTTTGAAGGAGCTGAACTGTTTTCAGAAATTAAAGGTTATTTGAAGTTTTCTGGGAAATGTAAAAATTGGAATAAGTAATAATAGTCCCTCTTCCCAGCCCTGCAGGGATTGAGCTGTTGCTCACTGATAGCTCTATTTTTTAACCTTTGCATGACCTCCAAGGGATTTATGAGCCATAGCTAAAAAGTACTAATCTAGTGCCCTTTCTGATCTCAGATGTCACCTTTCAGTGAATAAAATGTGTTATGTGCTCCTGTTACAACTCTTCTTTTTTTGGAGCACCATCAGTCTTAGGAGAAATGCAACATGCAGTATCGATATTTCTAGGAAATTTATGAATGTGAAGCTATGAGTAAAGCTTGTTAAGCAGTTCAAGTTAACTAGGCACAGGAAAAGAGTAGATGGAAGACCAGGATGTTGGATTTGATTGGAAAGAACCTCAGGGCCAGAGGATAACATGGGATGACATAAAATGGCATCTTCTTACTTAGTATTTGTTCTTAGTTGATCTTTGCAGTCTATTTTACTGTCAGAAATATGCATTTTATGAAATCATGCCAAATCAGTGTTGCTATAGGAGGAGCTCACTCATGTTCCACTGTAAGCATTGTGACTTGTCAAGGATTTTATTTTTGGTGGGGATGATGTAAGGTGCAGAAAGTAATTTGTTGGGCTGGCTTTCAAATGCAGAGTTTGTGATGCTGTTACTTACAAGGCATGGGTATTCTTCCCCATCAGTGGACAAACAAGACTGCAGTTACTCATCTTTGGTTTTACTTTTATTATTTACAGCAACAGGAAAGTTTCTATCCTTTCTCTTGCATTGCAGCCATATATAGACAGACAAATTTTCTATCTTTATTTTAATAATTCTGCATGTCATCAACAGAATGCTGCTGGTCTTCACTTTGGGCCTGCGTTCACTTTTAATACTTTGCTAACCTATCTCAGTGCAATGGTAACACACTAGTAATGACCATTAGATCCAGTGATGTAGTTTTTGTCGCTAGAAGAGTACATCTACTGCTGTAGTGACTTTTTGCCTTTTGTCTTTCACACTAGCTGGTGCCATGCTTTTGACAATGCAGCCTCATCCCCTTTCCCTATATAATTTTTCTTATCTACTTATGAAGTGTTTCTGCACTGTGTGATTAATTTTGCTGATCTCAGACTTTTAAATTAATCATTATTATGTTCAGCTATTACCATGAGTGTCTGAGATCTGCATGGCCTTGTGGTGTCTATACATTCCTGCATCAGTGTACTTAAATATAGTAAATATATATATTATAGTAAATACATGTGTGTATATATACATGTAAACAATCACTGAAATTTTACTTCATACACAGGTTATTTTGTAGAGTACTGTTGTCCTGGGGAATAGCTGTTCTGTCTTATTAAAATTGTCTTATTTTCTGAGACACCAGATGTATGGGAAACAGTGGGTCAAACCAACTGAGAAACACAAACCTAAAATCCATGCTTAAATTATTTCTCAGCATGTGTCTGGAGCTGATCCCAAACTGGCTCCATCTCAGATGTTCTTGCTGTTATTGCTTATCACAGTAAGTGATTCCCATCAGAAATTTGAAGCTGTTTCCAGTATTGCAAGACATTCCTCAGTATCAGAATGTGGGCTTGGTATGATGAAATAAAATGAGGTATATTCACTGTGTTTTTTTTCAAGTTTGTAGCAAGGTAAAACTTGATTCTTACATAACATGACTATGATTTGATATGAACCATTACATGGCTGGTTCAGTCATGCAGTATTTGCCTTCATCTTTCTAGTGAATAGGAGGAGTTTTTCTTCTCTGATATTTTACTTCATGATTTCTTTTCTGTCAGTGTGTTCAGTCACATAATATGTCAAAATAAAAATTAACTTGACAATTTCTGCTATGACAACCTATATGATGTGGAAGGTGTTCAGATAAAATTTTGAGGGAACAGGAGAAAACCCCAAAGAAATCAGACAGAAAGATTAAACCTTAGACCAAAGACAACTCCTGCAGGACATTGTACCACTCCAACACGTCCTTCATCTTTGGACAAAAGCTCATGTGCTATTCCTTTAAATAGAAAATTTTTATGAGCCTCAGAGCATTCACAGAAATTTCATTGTACCATTTCAAGTAATAAGAACATCTGATACTGTAAGGGTCCCCATCCCTGGAAGCGTTCGAGGCCAGGTTTAACAGCAATCTGATCTAGTGGAAGGTGTGGAAGGGGAGTTTGGAACTGAATGAGATTTAAGGTCCCTTCCAAACCATTCTGTGATACTGTGATTCTTATGTTCAGTTTCCAGTTATGAAGCTTTTGGGTGATCAGGGCTTGCCAAAATTCAGACCTCTAGCTTAGTGCTTCATTCCATAACTTTTTGTGTCTGAAGCCTCAGATATTTGGCACAATATATAAGAGGAAAAATTGGATGCATTTTGAAAACAAGATTGTTGAAAATTATTTTAAAATAATCTAACCATATTCATTTCATTCTCTCTTGTCATAGTGCCTATTGCACTCTGAGCTCATAAAAGACCTAGACACATACTTAACCAGCAAGTAAATCAGTAGTGCTGCTTTATTCACAACTCTCACAAGCAAAGAGCTGGCCATGTGGGAGCTAGAACCTTTAAGGCAAATGATAAGAAAATAAGAGATAATATTAACAATCCTCTGGTTTCCCTTTACTCTTTTGGATGAAAGGAGAAAAACTAATATGGAGACTGCTTGATTTGGTATTGGTGGCTTAATGGTAGCCTGCTTTAAGGTATGTCTTCAGGATTTGGTATTGGTGGCTTAATGGTAGCCTGCTTTAATGTATGTCTTCAGGAAGTAAAGGGTTCTAAAGAAGAAGTATGAAGACAGTGACTAGACTTTTACGTACAGTAATCAGCAAGTGATCAATGGTGAATATCCAGAATTTAATAGAATGAGAAAGACTGCAAGTATAAGCAAACTAGATAAGCACTACACTGTTTCTTAAAGAGCTCTGTGATAATCTAGGTTTAGACATTTGGAATTCTAAATTTTTAACTGCTTGCTTAAATGATATATGCAGTGTGGGAGATGCAATTACATTGCTGCAAGCATAGCTACAGCAAAAGTATATGCTGTAGTCAAGTATTTAAAATGACAGTGAAGCATACAAGAAACCTGACAAGTTGTGAAAGTTGGGACTACATTGATTCTTGCATGATATTCCAGGAGCTATGTTAAAAGGAAACAGGACTTATCCTAATTAAACATGACCTCTCTACTGTGCCAAACTACTATAAACTGAACCTGACTGGCTACTGCACTGGTGACATTTTCTTACCCAATTTAATGGATTCCAGCACTTGCCAAGGCAGCTATTGAAACTTCCCATTGATTGCAACCTGTGTCATATTTTCATCTGTCTTTTTTGTATTTCAATTATTATTTCCACCTCATTTCACCTCTTCTGATCAGGTGGGTATCTAGCAAATGTCTACTATCAAAATAAGCCCCAGATTGCATGTAATTTCCTGTAATGATCTTATACCACCTCTAGTTCACATATTAGGCTCTTTGTCTGAGTTAAGAACTAAACAGCACTTCACACATAAAACTTGTTATTTCCTTTCTGTGTTTTCCAAGCTCAGTCTGCTCTTTGCTTATCACTGAGTTTTGATTCTTTAGTGCACTTTCATTCAAATCTGATGATCTGATGGTCCCTCTATGCAGGTCTCCTCCCTACATAGAACATACAGTTTTTCTTGGCCATATTCTTCATAAAACAAAGTTGAAGTCTCAACTCGTAGTTTTCAAGAGAACCAAGATGCTCAAATTTTTCTTTTACGACTGTTTTATATTATCCACTCCTAGGTATGTCACTTAAGCTGTCCGTGCCTAAGCTTAATGGTCTGTAAAATGATTTACCGTAATACTTAATTCACTGGATTGTTGTAATCTAATTAACGAAACTTTTGAAAAATTCTTTGAAGTTCTTGCTTGTTGGGTGCTTTATAAATATGTAATAGTCATAGCAATAAATTCATTTAATTTCCTGAGTTCCGGCCCAATATCATAGTGGGACTTCTCTTTTGTTTTATCCTTTCCACACATAGTGCTTCATTTTGTCGCTCACGTCTGAGTTATTTCACAACTCAGTTCTACCTCTAAGTAACAATTTTTTCTTGTGCATGCATGTATCAAAGAGAATTTTAAAGATTCATTATTCATATTCCATATGAACCACTGGGTTCTTAATGATAAAATAAGCCTCTTGAAAAATGTTGATTATTTTCCTTTCAACCTTGTCTAGAGAATTCAGAAACATGCAGTAAAAATACACTATTCACAGATAAAGCATTACCACCTAGAGAGAGAGTCTTAAATGGGCCAAATCATGTGGACTATTACTAATACTTTTTGTTATCATGAAATATTTCAAAAAGGGTACAAAAATCCCAGCTTACTTTTTGGCCTTAACTCTATGCTTTTTGGTAAGGATTAAAAAAAACATACAAGTGCTGTATGTGTGCTGTTGTCTCTGAAACACAACTAAATATAGGGACAATGTATAACAGTGCAGAATACGAAATTGTGACAGGAACTATTGAAGAACATTTTAATCCAGTTGTATTGTAATTGTGGTTTTCAACTGATATGATCTGATTTTTAACAGATTACTGAATTTGAAATTATTCCTGTTCTGCTGGATGTTATAACTTACTTAAATGTCTTAAGCAAAGAATTCATATAATCATAGAATATTTTGGGCTGGAAGGGACCTTAAGAATCATCTAGTTCCAAACCCCTGCAATGCACAGGGACATCTTCCACTAGACCAGGTTGCTCAGAGTCCCAGCCAACCTCACTTTGAGTGTTCCCAGGGCTAGGGCATCTACCACCTCTCTGGGCAACCTGTTCCAGTGTTTCACCACCCTCAGTGTAAAAAATGTCTTCCTTATATCTTGTCTAAATCTACTCACTTAAAAAGTAAAGACATTATCTCTTGCCCTATCAGAACAGGCTTTGCTAAAAAAATTGTTCCCATCTTTCTTATAAGCCCCCCTGAAGTACTGAAAGGCCTCAATTAGGTCTCCCCAAAGCTTTCTCTTCTCCAGTCTGAACAGCCCAAACTCTTTCAGCCTTTTGTCATAGAAGAGGTGCTCCAGGCCTCTGATCATTTCTGTGGCCTTCTTCTGGACCCACTCCAAAAGGTCCTCATCTTTCCTTTGCTGAGGACTCCAGAGCTGGAAGCAGAACTCACCAGAGTGGAATAGAGGGGCAGGATCACCTCCCTCGATCTGCTGGCCATGCTTGTTTTCATGCAACCCAGGATATAGTTGGCCTGCTGGGCACCCATTACCAGATCATATCCAGCTTCTTCTTCCACCACTACTCCCAACTCCTTCTCTGCAGGACTGCTCTCACTCCCTCCATCCCCCAGTCTGTACTGATACCAGGGGTTGCCCCTATTCAGCTGCACGATGTTGCACTTTCCATTGTTGAACTTCATAAGGTTCACATGGGTCCACTTCTTGAGCAAAATTTTTCTTCTTCTTTTTCCTTCCTATACTAAAATCTACTCCAGTTTTGTATGTAACAAGAATCTAGCCTCACAATGTAAGTAAATCTCATATATAAGTAAAAACATAGCTGTATTACGTGCTTGTAAGATTAGGACCCAGGAATGGCTTCCTCCTCCTGTGCTGGAGCAAAATACTCCATTTTATTTATATCTTAGTTACACTTTTAGCTTGCCTTAATTTCAAATTATTCCATTAGCAAGATCACAAGAATGAAGAAGTAGGACAATTTTAACAGCTGAAGTGGCTTTTCAGGAAATTGCACAAGTTATTGGCATCATTCACAATTTGCCTGGCACCATTATATCTAATGTAAGATGACTAAATTCATTAAGGCTGAAATATTAGCTGTAGGAGGGGCAGACAACTGAGGCTATAGTTCTCTATCCAACTGTTGCTTAATCATTTCTGTTTATCAGTCAAGAAAGGGTTGTTCCAGAATTAAAGGACATTTACTTATCTATACAAATGTAGAAATCACTGACTGCTGTGAGCTCATGAAACTAAAAGAACAGAACAGGCAGAAAGTTTGTAATATGTCTGACAACAATATTACAATCATTTGAGTTTAGGGAATAAAATGGGGAAAATATTAATAGACTGCCAGAGAATAACACTTGTAATATTATAGTATGAATTAGTCTGCATATCTTTCACACTCCTTTACAAATATTGGAAACACAGCATTTGCAAACTACATTTTCACACCTCCACTGAGAGTTAACATTTTTAACCCTATTGTCATGAAAAGCAATGTAGTAGCATATCTTTTATAGAATTAGAGTGTTTTAATCTTGAAAATGGAAAAAAACATGAACATGGCTCATTTTCTACATTTATATTTGACATATAGGAGTACCTAATGCATTTAAATATTTACTTATGTAGTCATATTCATCATTGTGATGAGTTTATATCATGATGAAAATAATTATGAAGTCATGAAGTCTAAAAATTTAAGAAACTTTTTATAAAATATGAGAATACATTTTAAAACCTAACTTTTTAATCCTTCAACTATACAGTTTGCACCCACAAATGACTGCTTCAAGTGTAATGCAGGTTTATGGCAGGAATATCCTTTTTTTGAAATTAGGTTCACACATTGCTGTTGAAAGAACCTATTTGATGTTACAGATTTGAATATTTTTCTCAGTTTCCTGTCATTTGGAAGCAAACAATAAAAGAATAAATGATTGTTTTTATTTCATTTAAGATCTTTCAAGGCTCTAATTTCTGAAAGGGCTGATATAGCAACATTTGTAATGGGTGCCTAGGGTTGCACCTAGACACAGGCATCTGTTTTGAAAATCCTGGCCGTGATTAATTCTGTGAAAGCCCATAGGGATTGAGACATTAGGTTTATTGTAGCCTGAACCTCAATCTTTTACGTTTCTTTCCTCTAATAGGTCTAAACTAAACAGAATTACTGTACAAAGAATTTTTTTTTAATGGAAAAATACTGTTGTAGACATAATAGATGTTTTTAAAAATTAGAGTACGAGGAAATGCCATGCAAGTGGTAGCTCAATTCCTAAGCTTTTTTGCTCTGTTTTTAGTATTCTCTGTAGTTAATAGAGTCAGTGCCACTTAAGCAAAGTCATTCGTATCATCTCACTAGCTTACATGGAATTATGGAAGAATGAACTTCAGCTCTCTAAGTGAGCAAGAGATAACAATGCAGTATGACGCATAAATGATTGAATTTGCCAGCAGTGTTTGTGCAGTGCTTGCTAATTTACAAGGGCAGTTTCAAGTGATTCAGTGGCTGGGATTCCTTGGGGGCAGTTCTCTTGAGCGCTGAAACTGAATCAATGTTGAAATGCTTTCACTTTTAGAGTGGATTAGAAAAATTGTAAGTAAATAGATGTTTTCATAATTAATACAGTAACTGCAAATCATGCAAGGATCATTTGCTTCTCAAAAGGAGAGAAAACAGTATCCTCATTTGCCTGGGCATCTTGCACTGTATTTGTTAGAACTGGAGAAATGTAAAATGCACATTGGTGGATTAAGACAAGAGCAATTACTCACTGACCTGGATGAATCCACTCCCTTGCTAGTAGATACTACATCTGCTGTGGAGGAAATAAAGTGAGCTGGAAGCCAGAGATCTAAATTCTTCTGTCTGCTCTGCCTCTGATGTGCCTGTGCCAAGTCATCCCACCTTTCCCTGCTTCAGATCCCCTTTGGCTAGAAACAGGAGAGGTAATGACTCCTTTCAAAACAATATCCAAGTACTTAATTTTCGACACAATGTATTATTTCCACCCTATAAGTTGTATTTCAAACCTACAGAAACTCCTATTGTTTCTTTCCCTTCTTAGCATCCCTGGTATGTTCTAAAATATGACTGTTAATGTTTTGCTGCAGTGCAGACATTTCAGTAGAACAGCATAAGGGAGATTGCTTTGCTCCTGTGTTTGTACTCTTTCTGTGTGTTTACAAAGAAGGACAGGCTGCCATGTTGATGCAATAAATACCTGTGCTCACTCAATTGCTATAAAATCTAACAGCGAGTGAATTTTGGGGCTGGATGTCTGGTTTTGTGACAGGAAGAAAGGTGACATTCTGGCAAAGGCATAGAGTGGAAACAAGAGACAAGTCTTCTGTTCCTGCCACCTTGATTTCCTGCATATTTTATGGAAAGTCAAATAAAAAAGGAAAACTTTTAAATTTTTGCAAGCAATTTTTTGGTAAACTGTTGGCTTCAGTAAAGCTGCTCAGGCTTCACCATTGCTAGCTGCCACTCTTTGTGTCTATACTAAAACTTTCTCACTCTACATAAGATAATATGTAAATAGTGTATTTATGGAGTGAAACAAACAATTACCATGTTTGAGAACATAATTAAAAGTAGAGTCGCTGAGGTCTGACTTGACTGAAAAGTCTGTTTAAAAATATAGGGGTTTAGTTTTCTTCCTTGCTATGCTTCGCCTCTGTTCTATTCACATTGAAGTAAGCTTTATTAGATCTTTACTTTGGAACTTACTTTTATTTCATTCAAATTTATAAAACCATATTATCTATTTCAGTCTTCTGCTTAAGAGGCACAGTGTGAGATACATTCTACTTTGAATTATGGATATACTTCCATATGAATTATTACTGGAGATCTTTGCTGCACCCAGACAAATGGTTGCAAATCACCTCTCTGGCAAAAGATATTTCCCTCTATTGGAGGTTATTGTTTCTTATCTTTCATAGTAATCGAAAGTTTGAAATCACTCTGTCAATTAGTAGATATGTGGCAAAGTGTATGTGAAAAGCATTAGTGGACAATTTCTTCCATTTTGGAGATGTCACTCTATAAAATAAGGGGAAACTGCTGGGCTCCAAGGCAATCTACACTGTCGGAATGTTCAGTTGGTCACTAACCAAGAGTGACACCAGGCAGAGCCATGCCTTAGAGCTTTTATACACATCATTAAACAGCTGGATTTTTGCCCAAAAGTTAGAGCAGAAGACTGATGGGTTACTTTGGGTTGTAGTTGTACTACTTTATTGCATGGCATTAAACAAATCATCTGGCATCTGTCCTCACTTTTAAGGTAAATTTTGGGGTAGGATTCTTTCAGCATTAACATCATGATTTGGACTTCCAGATGTTACTGTGTATAACAACTGAATTAATAACTAATTAATATACTAATATTATGTAATTTTTATAATAATATTGTGTGATTAATATAACAATATTTATATATTAGCATAATTACCTTATTTGATATTATATACTAGATATAACTATTATTTAATTATCTGTAAGAGCAATTATATAAGTTATATAACTTATTTAACTATATATAATATATATTGGATATGTTCTTATATATTTTATATAGAATTATTATATTATAATATTAGATTATTAGATATCTATATATCCATATATTTGTAACTATAAATAATTCTATATAATATTATTATATTATTTAATTATAATTTTATAAGATATGTTAAGTATTATATAGTATGTAATGATTATTATATCTGGCATAGTGTAATAATATATCATTATTAATTATATGTTATATAAAGCATAATTAACTGCAGAATAACTGTAATGAAAAATAATGTAGCTCACCTTTGCATAAGAAACATTTGAGTACAAAGTGTATATTATCTTTGATTGAACAGATTAGTCTTGAAGTGGCAAGACTAACCCATTACAGTTCAGATAGATCTAAGCATATATCACTTCTAGCTCCAATCTATGTTACCAATCCTAGACTGTGAAATCTATTCTCAAATGATACAGGTGCTGTCTTTGTCTTATCACATGAGTATGGGAAAAGTTCTACTCCTATGGAGAATACAGTACCTGCATAAGGCAGTTTTACATACACCTTGTTGCAGTTCATTGCTTTTTAAACAATAGTAGAAAAGGGTAGTAGGGGTATTGAGCACTAGAGATATACCATATCTATATGTCTGACTTTGACATTCACTTAGATACCTCAGCACAGAATTTACACTAGCCTCATATGTGTTAAGACTGTAGCAGCTGAGCAAGCTTGGCAGGAGCAGCCATGTGGAATAGAGCTTATTGCTAAGATGTAGGCACACCCATGTAGAGTTTTACATATCCAGGGCAATATTAGATACACAGCCAGTTCTCTCTGCTAGGCTCCTTTGAAAATCTTGGCTTTAATGTAATTAAGCAACACAGTGAGCTCCAGTCGGCTTGATGGCTCGAGTCTCATGTACCTAGCTGACAGTTTCACTGTGTTTCTGCATTATATCTCTACTCTAATTAGGCCCAGATACATTTAATTAGCAGATTGCTTGATCAATTAAATAATGAACCCTAAAGTCACCTTCTTGCTTAGATGTGCTTTGAACAACAATTTTAATCTTAGTGACAACTCCTCTAGAAAGAAAAGGGGAGAAACTGATGTAATTAAGATGTGAGTGTACAAAAATGCCTATGTGACTCTTCATCATAAAATTAAAAGCACTTTGAACTCTACAACATAGAAGACATAGATTTCAGTGGATGTGAACTCTAAGGTTGCCAACTGAGTAACCATTTGTTTATGTCTAGGTCTATGATGAATGGAGAGAGAAATTTGAAGGCATTTGATGTTGGTTCAGCTTTGCTTCCACTTCATTGATTTCTTTAGCACCAGTCAGGCCAATGCTGAAATTTAATGTTGTTTAGTGTTTATGCTGTGCTGTCATAAAATGCTCCTAAGTCTCTAATGAATAGCAGTATGTAAAAAAAAAAAAAAAAGAAAAACAAGAAAAAAACACATGACCACTTACTGGAAAACACTTACTAGAAAATTTCTGAAGCATTGGGATAGAAATAAGTAGAAGTTCCCCTCCAGACAATCAAAAGTTGTCCCAGCCTTGTTGAAGTAGTGGAACTGGGAACAAGGATGGGTCAAGGTTCATCTTGTCTTTTGAGATTATGAGAAGGCCACATTATGTCATGCAATAATAAATACTAGGAGGTGATAGGGAGGTAATCCTTCCCGTCTACTCAGCCCTGGTGAGGCCACATCTGGAGTACTATGTCCAGTTCTGGGCTCCTCAGTACAAGAAAGACAGGTAGCTACTTGAGAGGGTCCAGCGGAGGCCACAAGGATGATCAGGGATCTGGAGCATCTCTGTTATGAGGAGCTGGGACTGTTTAGCCTAGATAAGAGCAGACAGAGAGGATATCTCAGCAATGCAGATCAATATCTCAAAGGCAGGTGCCAGGAGGATGGTGCTGGCATCACTCTTTTCAGTAGTGCCTCAACATAAGGATGATGCTACTGGTTCAGTATCACCACAGGATTGTCTGTGCTGGTGTTCCATTTCCAGAAGGAATTTTGTGAATGCAGCAAAGAGCTAGAGGTGGTCAACTGTTTATGCTTCTTCCCTAGGTAGGTACTATTCAGTTTGTGACTGTTTTCAGCTCAGATCAACTTCTCAGCCTGAGGTGGGCTCATATTTAATAATTTTTACTGGATTGCTCTTCCAAGTACTTGCCTAGCATCCATTTCTTTAACTATGTGTTTTATGAAAAGCCTTTCCTTTTGTGTCCTGATACATTCACTACTGCTTGTATACAGAAAAGCAGCAAAACCTGGTCAATTCTTATTATTTTTTATCATGTGTTTTTTATAGACTTTCATTATTTTGCCCTCTTCTGTTTCTTTTACAAAATTCTAGTCCATTTTGTCATATCCCATATAGAATCTGTTGCACGTCTTTCCTCACCTCAACTACTGCTCTGTAAACTTTCTTCAGTTCCACTATATCCTTGCTGAAATACAGCACAGTGTTCAAGAAGTAGGAATATCAAGCATTTAAAGAGGGAATAGCAATGGCTTTGTTTTCTATTATTTCCCTAATATTTCCTGATGTTAATGTGCTTTTTTCTGACTGCTATAAAATTTGTTTTGTAGCCATTATAACTTCAGAGTCCTTTTCTGCACAGCTTTTCCCCTGCATTACAGAATGCATTTATCTGCATTATCCTCAACCTCCTGCAGACTTCCTACACGCGCCCATGCCTTTGTGCAGTAAAACTGGCTGGATGCTGAAACTCATTACTGCACAAATAAAAAAATAAGAGGGTAAAAAAAATAATTGTAGAATAAACTTTACAAATTCCATAATATCTCATTATAAAATCATAAGAGTTGTCAACAGCAGAACAATGACTCAACAAGGCAGGTAACTCATTATCATGACCTAAATATAAAGGAAGAAGGAATGGCTCTATTGAAGAGGAAAGATTAAGGCATCCTGAGGGAGGAAAACTACCAGCAGATAAGTCTGTGGAGTTCTATACAGAAACATTCATATTTTGAAATGTTAATCTATTTTGTGATTTTTCTTGCTATAATAAAGCCTAACCACAGGAAAGGCAAGAACTTTGGACTCTGCTTTGTACATAGAAAATCCCGGGAAACATGCCTGCTCACACAGTGTTACTAATAATAACAACGTAAATTATTAAAGCTGACAGAATTCTTATAGCTAATGCATGTGCTTTTTGCACCCTGCACTTTCTACATCTTGGACAACGAATAACCAGTCAGGTTTTGCTTCTGCAGTTTATGCACCAACACAGTGCTGTCATTTGTGATCATAGCACTGCAGGAAAGTGTTGAACTGTAGAGGAGAAAAAGCGAAAAACAGGCAAATGATCTTTTGGGTTTAAATTAAATTTTCTGTTTACAGTACGCTCTTGTACTATTCCTTTCTTAATGAAAAATATAAATATCTGAACAATGCAAAATTTAAATACATGTCCAGTGGTTTTGATAATCTCATTATTAAGACTGACACCACCCTTCATAACCTTTCTAATAAACACAAGGTAATTTTTTTTTTTGTATGTAGGAAAAAGCCATATTTTTAAACCATAATTTAATGTCTGGAGAGATTTATAAAACCAAGTGACTATAAAAATGTTTTGCCTTTGAGCTCAAAAGAAAGGGAATTAGCAGATACAAAAATAATTTTATCAGTCATTTCTATATCTTACAATGCTTAAGTCCTACTTATATGCATCATCAGTAAAACACAGCTTTAAAATGAATTTTCAGCATGTTGCATGTTGTCTTCAGGCACTTCAGCTTGCATTTTAAGGGTTAACTTCCATTAGAACAATTAGTGGACTAGCATTTGGGAGCTGGGCATTGACTGTAATGCAACCAGCTGGCTAGGGTAAGTGTAAATTTGTAGAGATATAGGTAGCTATATCTCTACAAATACATAAAAAATATAGGCAAGTATAGAAAATACAGAGGCAGATTTTGAGAGCTGTGGTCTAGAGAATTTTGTTATCGATTTCTACATTTCTTGTGTATCATCTTTAGCTAAATATTTCTGGTTCTACTTAAAGGATATTGCCCAGGCAAACACAGTTGCAGTGTACTACACATGCTTTATCTATCTGCATATACATCCTTATTTTTAAGTTTGGTGCAGAAGGAAATGCCATAGATTCTTTTTTGGGCTACGGTCACAGGAGCTGAAATTGCTTCTGTATACCAAAAGATTTTCCTCAATGACTTTCAAATACACCTTGTCCTCAATTAGTCTTTTTGCAGAAGGTGGGTATGCTCTGAATTTCTCTGACTGCTTTATTCCTCATCACTCTTACCCACTTTTGGGGTATGAATATCTATCGGTGCGTGACTTTCCTCTCATATTCTGCCAAGTAAGGTCTCTACTGTGCACAGCAATGTGTTGGCAACTTAAAAGAATCCTTCTCTGCAGGGAGCAATAACACCAGAGATGATTAAAACAAAACCTAACATGTCACCTTAGACTACTGAAATTCCATCATCAAGCAATACAGAGTTGACACTTCTGTGAGACCCTTTAAAACTCAGATTAAGAAGAGAAAATTAAACTCAAAATGAGAGTAAATAAAACCAGCTGTCTTTTCCCTGTCAAGAGTTGAGTACAGTATGTACAGTGAGTACAGATGAGCTGATCTCACAGACAGTGACCCTAAGTCAGCATAAAGAACAGCTAACAACACGGCTTTAGACAGTGTTATCTATTCATCATCTTAAAAAATGAAATATCCATCTGTCATGCAGCTAGCTGATCTGTAGCTTCACTCATATGTCCCCTCATGTGTGGGGAGACAGTTCAGGAACTGCCTTACTAGCTCAACTTAGGGATTATTCTCATCTCTTTTCTCATCCCTGAGGGACGTACAGAGTGCTTCAGTGGAAAGCATGGGATTCCTGCACAGATAGCAGTTATAAAATAACCTGTGCTGAAAGGAGTTTTCTTTTAAATTCCTCTAATTATATATATATATACATATACATATATATCAATGACTGATTGGAAACGCAGGGTTTTGTAGCTTTTTATTTGGTTCAGTAAAGTTGTAGGTTTAAGCCACTTCAACTATTCTATGATTCTGTGATTCACAATACCATCAAATACCCCCTGGCCACCACATTTAAATCTAGGTAGCCTGGTGGTACCTCTTAGTGATGAATAGCAGAGACCAACTGCTTTTTTAGGGGATGTAATTTCCCTGCTTTTGGGGAGAGCAGAAGTGAGAGGACAGCACCGGGGACCTGACTCTGGGAGCTGCAGCTTGCCTGAATAAGGAGGTTTAAATCTCCTGTAGGGACACACCTGCATCCCATAACAGCACTACATTTGGCTGCAAAAAATATACATTTATAACATTTAGGCTGACCCCTGAGGTTGCAATCTTTAGCTGCTTTTAGGATCAAGTAGGAATGGCAAGTTAACTCAGAGAGTCCCTGCATACTCCAGCATTTCTCTCTCAGCTGCTCAGCTGCATGTGAGAGTTTAGATGTAATTTTGCCTTGGGCACAGAGCCAGTCCCTGCAACACTGAGTGAAATGATAGTTGAGGACTGCTCTTTTACTTCTTTTCATCACTGCTGAGTGTTGTTTTACTTTTCTCATTTCTGAAAGAAACTGATCATCCCGTGTGCAGGCTGTCAGCAGCTCCCTCACTCTCTCATTTCTTATTGTGGTTCAGCTTGGTGCAGTGTTTCCGCACCCTCACTGTTCTGCTCCCAGATACCAGCCTCCTTTGCCTGCAGGGAATACCCATAAATTCCCCCTGGCCAGACGTGCCATTGCGTGTAGTGTGATCACTAAGGCAGCAGTTGCAGTGAGACAGATCTAGCAGTCTACTGCCTGCTAGGAGAGGTTTTATGATGTTAGATCAAGTCATGCAATCATGAAGTCCAGTATCTTGCTTTAAGCAGTGAGCAATACTTGATGTTTCAAATGCTTGCCCGGAGAAGCTGTGGCTGCTCCATCCCTGGCAGTGCTCAAGGCCAGGATACATGGGGCTTGAAGAAACCTGGTGTAGTAGAAGGTGCCCTGCCTATGGCAGGGGTTGAAACTGGATGAGCTTTAAGGTCTCTTACAACATAAACCAGTCTATGATTCTGTGAAGTTCTTCACTATGAGGGTGGATAGATACTGCATGGGTTACCCAGAGAAGCTGTGACTGCCCCACCCTGGAAGTGTTCAAGGCCAGGCTGGACGGGTCTTGGAACAACCTGCTCTAGTGGAAGATTGCTCCAAGTTCTTGCCACCTCCCATGGCAGGGGTAGGATCTAGGTGATCCTTAAGGTCCCTTTCAAACCAAACTGGTCTATGAAGTGAAGCTGAAAGTACCTAACAATGTCACTGGAGAATTGTGGGAGGCAGAAGAAAAGCTTCTTTTACTGGCTCTGTGTGCCTATGAAATAAAAGCGCAGTTAATTCTATTCAGTTATCAGTCCATTCTGTGTCTGGAGTTGGTAATAATAATAGACTGTCTTTAGTACTAATAACAGACTGCCTTTAATTGCTTTGGAAGCAATTTTTCATGGTAAAAAAAATGTTTTCTATTTACACATAGGTTGGAATTATCTTGGCTAAATTTGCAAAACTCATTGAATTAGATGCTGCTCAAGCTAGCACACTGTGCTGTTAATGTTGTTTCATTATATTTTATTGCTGATTGCAGGGCCACTGGTATGGAACATTGTGTATTCAGATAAAGGTCCTCTGAAGCACCAATCTGTTGAAATAGTGGAACCCTGATAAGGATGTACAAATTAAGATACTTTTAATGGATTATCTGTTCATCTACAGCTGTTATTCGAAACTGATCGTGATTTCCATGTTCTAGTGATCATGTAATTATAAAAATGGTGATCTTTGCTGATTTTACTGGCTGTTATAATTTGGATTGAATTGTATCTGCTAGTGGTGATAATAAGACTAAAATGCTCTGTGTTTAATATAATTTAATTTTCAAGGTTGCAGAAGGACCAAACCCATGGGTGATAGGGTTTTAGATGAAATCTTTGAAGATGTGGAGTTTCAGGAAGTCCTCTTAGTGCATGCTGAATCTCAGGTGCACTAAGCTGTACATCTTTGTTATGCTGCGGGATATATTTTCAAATGAAATGCATCCAGACCCTATAGTATTGTGCTATCAATTATGTCATAAGAATTATTATATTTTTTTAAGAAACAAGTCTTCAACAAAGAAAGATTTTCCAAGTGATTCAATCTCAAAACATGGTCAGTTTTAGATAGACTATACAGATCTTTGTTCCTTTGTTGGTAGACTTGTTTCCCAGTGCTCTTCAACCCAAAGGATAAAATAGAGTTCAAGAAATGTCTTCAGCTATTGTAATTAAAACTAGCAACTTCTTCTTTCTTTTTTTTTTTTTTTAATGTGAATTTTTTAGTCACATAGAAAGATATATTTGCCAATTCCACAAGACACATTTGAAGGAGTTTTTGATTGATTCTGGGGGCTTGAATGGAATTCTTTCATGTTTGTGTCTGGCCTAATACAGGCACCACTAATTAGGAAAATGCTCTTTTGGTTCTCTGTACAGAGATTAGCTTCATTTCAGTGAAAGTCCAGATGTAAAAATAGGTATTGCAGACGTTCCACAGAGGAGAGCTCTTTGAAATGTCTCTTGGGTACATGCAGTTCCCTGCATTTGTGCTTAGTAGTAGAGCATAATTAGGTTTCAAATTAATGGATCCTGTGAATACCCTCAAACAAGATCAGGCTATGGTGAGTCAGTAAGCAAGTGGGTCCATTTCCTCTTTCCAGACCTTCATTCCAGTCCCTATGTCTTTCTCAACCATGTGTGTTTGTGAAATACGTATGATTTGTACTTTTATACATATATGTATTCATCTCTCAACTAACAACTGAATAGATAATCAGTTGGGCTAACCTCCTTGGTATGATGAAATAGCATTTATAAATGTCATTATTTGTCTGGAATCCCACACTGCAAACAAGTATCTGAGGAACTGGTCTTAGCAGCTTTAAGGCATGATTATTCTATTAAATACGAAATGGTAACGAAGACACTCATCTTCTCATTTCATTACCTCTCCCCAGAAGCAATTCTATTGCATTTGCATGGCACAATATTCAAGTTGTTGAATCCTAGTCTCTCAGAACTGTCTCAAAGGACCGGTAATGGTTTCAGACCCTCTGCACAAACATCCATTGCACACTATAATTCTGCACTTTTTCATCTCCATAATTTTTATTTCTATCTAGAGTGCTGCACTAATAAGAACTTAAAAAGGGATGAGACTAAATTAGGGATAAAGGACAACACAACATGGCTCTCTTTCTAACTTAGAAATCCATGATTCATATATTACTCAGCTGAACTGAATATAAAAAGACATTTAAACCTCCAGGGAAACTGCAATAAACAATGGAAAAACATGCCACAGAAATTAGCTGTGGCTTTGATCCTCAAAACTAGGTAGGTACCTTACTCTTACTTTAGGAATTAAGGATTTGATTATCGTGGAGTATGCTGGATTCAGTCCTTTCAGTCTCAAAGTATCTATGCTTATTGGTAACTGACCCACAAGAAAATACGTAGAAGTGATAGGGGATTGGAATGTAGCTTTTAACAGGGATGAAACGAATAGAGATCTTTCTTACAAAGATTGAGCAAGACTGCATTTATTTTGTTCTAAAAACACATGAAGCATAATGAACCTGTTGTGGAAAGATAGTATTTTTCTAATTATTTTACTGGGGCTAGCATTTCCTCCTCAGAAACTAATTAAGAATGATGTCTTTTAGATAGTTCGGAGTTATCTTAGGTAGGATGGGTAAAACTCTCTTGTAAGGTCTGTAGAAATTAAACTTTTTAGTTTTTTATCCCTAGGCTCTTAAAAAAAGTATTTCCAGTCTTCTAGATAGTTTATTATCATCAAAACCACTGTGTACATTTCAGTGTATTGCATAAGAGGCTATTGTTCAGTAAATTCTATGGGCAGTGGTTTTGGAAAGGGGGAGAAGATGAAAAAATATTACTTAAAAAAGAAAGCAACTTAAAATATGGCTTCTAATTAAATTAGCAGTTGTTTTGTGGTTTTGGGTTTTTTTGTTTTGTTTTGTTTTGTTTTTTCTGGCAAGCCCTATTGTTGGTTTTGTTTTGTTTTGTTTTGTTTTGTTTTTTTCCATTATCTAGTTATTTACCCCTTACATTACAGGTGTATCAGATGATCAAAGGAATAATTTACCATAAATCAGTGATTCTATTTCATTCATAATTGCAGAAGTGCATTTTTCATGTTTAGTTTGCTGGGGTGCAACCTTTTCAGTTGTTCTTCACACCACATGAATCAATGACACTAATGAGCTAAATATGGCTGTAGTAATTAACTGAGATGAGCTCCTTAGGGGGTTTATTTTCTGTTGTTGAGGGTTTAGTGGTTTGTGGTTTTGGTTTTTTTTTTTTTGGTTTTGTTTGCTTTTAATCTGATCCTTTATTGAGGAAAAGTATACAACTCTATGATCTTGAGTCAGGAAGCTACTCTGCTGAGTTTCAAGAGCAAACTAGCTTCAACTTAGAGTAATGACATTCTTCACCCCCCCAGAATCTTTAAGCAGTGGGGTATAAGTTTGTAACCTTCAGTATTGCAGGACAAAAGTTCTGCTACATGTATTAGAGGAATAACTACATTAGGTGCAGCACAGGACTATTTTCTTTACCTAAGAGTTGTAACTAATGGCAAAAGTCCCACACATCACTCAGCTTTGCTGTGAGTCACCAATGGATGGGGTGAATAATACCTAAACTTCTTATAAGAGACAAGGTTTTATTCTATTTTTTCTATAACATATTTAACTGCTGAAAATTCATCTGCAGCAATGCTCAGGTACAACAGGTGTCTGATACTACATGTAGGCATGTATAAGGAAAAGAAAAACCCAAAACTGAAGGAGTATTTGGACAAATGCCATTTTTATGTTTAGAAAATAGAGAGTTTTCACTATTGAGTATGAATAATTTTCTTCCTACTCTGACATTTTGAGTTATATTGTAAAATATATCAAAATTGCACTTTTAAATGCATTTTGGACAACAAACTCAGGCCTTTGATAAGCTAAAGAATATTTTTTGAAGTGCAGACTCCAGGCAAAGTGTTTTTGCAGTTTTCAGATTTTGCAAATAGCTGCTTTGAGTAACAAGAAACGTTCAATTAGCTCATGCTTGTCTTTGTATGAGTAGGAGAGGAGCCAAACATCAAAGATTAGGAGTACTGTTTTCTAATACAGTCCTTATAGTTTTATACACTTTGCTATAACTCAGATGAAGTGCTGTCAGGCCTCATTAAGATCAAACATCCAAGATAATGAAAGGCTGTGGTCTTCTCCAATATACACTTCTAACTCCTGTTTAAGACAGATCTGTAACTTTAAACTGAAAGGTGAGATTTCTGCTTATTGCAAAAGAGAATATGATACTGCTAAGAGGTATAGCATTTTCCCAAAGGGAGAAGTGGCAAACAGCAATGTCATAGACACACAAAGCAATCGACCCAATTTCTCTTTTGAAGTCCTCTTAGTCACTTCATTGGTCAATGGCACATGAGTTACACTTGAGTGAGCTGACTGGGAAAATAGGGGAGATAAAGAGGTAAAGATCATGATAGTAAACCTAACATGAATTTAATATTACCAAGAAGAAAACATTTGTAGCAGGAAACAAACAGAATAAACCTTTGAACTTGGGACCTCAGAGTACTGATCCTTAATTTATTTGTTAATCAAGGCATGGCTTTGGCATGTCATAATTCATCAGAAAAGCAGTAAAAAATTGAATTTAAATACTTACACTGTGCACCATTTAATGCCTTCATTCCAGAGGGACGACACTCACGCATATCAAACCCTGAATTCCTCATAGCCACCATCTCCATCTCCTAGAAACCTCCTTTTATTTCTTGAGACAGAAATCCAATAGTCATCATAAAGGACAGAGGCACAAAAACTGTCTCAGCATCCATAACTGTAATTTTGTGTTGAATCACCTGGTCTTCATGTACTGAATTGAAATGGAAACTTCACATTCAAAGAACATTCCAAGATGGCAAAATTCAGTGTGCATTCAGAAAAAAGACCTTTTTTCTTCGGGTGATTAAAAGTCAGGTCACTTCAGTTGAAGTATGAAATCTGGACCTTTTAATTTTATTTGTGCTATTTGGTGATTGTGCCACCATGTAATGGGCAGAGTGACATGGCAAATGACCTTCATAAGGCACAAGGCTACTTTCTGGGATAGATTTGCTAGTTCATACTTATGCAGGAGAGAAAGGAAAGACTGAATGCCCAAATAACTTTGTGTCCAGCTATAGACCATGCATCCACAACATATCTAGAGAAACTAAGTGTGTTTTGTTGCAAATGAAATCAGTCATTATTCCTTGAAATCTGCAAGAAGGGTGCAGCAAATCCCTGTTTGAAATCCTTGAATCAATACTCTGAGAATCAGAATTTTAGGACAAAGACAGTAGTAGCCCTACATCCACTTTCAGGTGTAATGTATGCCGTGTCTGCATTGTCTGTTCAGCAATCACTAATGAAATTACTCTTCTCATTCCCTACAATAGCCTTACTTTGCCTTTCAGTAAAAATTGGGAGATCAAGAATAGCAGTGAAGTGCAATTTAATGTAGTCTAGTAAGTGCCTTTCTCCCTCTTAAATACTGCTTGTTAAACTTCATTTTGAAAAATGAAGCTGTATTTAGTATAAATGTGAGGGATTCTGGTGAGAAGAAAAGCATCCTAAACCACTGAAAGAAAAAAATCTGTTCTTTTTGCTTCTGTATAATTTTGAAATGACTTAACAATTTGCACTATACTTCAGGAAAAAAAAATTGCTGACAACTCAGACACCAGGCTGCAGGGAAATGACATTTTAAAAGGAGGATTTAGTACTCTCTAAGAAGGAAAAATGAAGTTTGTAAGTTCCTGGCAGATCCTTAATTTAATTGACAGGTGTCTTGCTACACTACTTCTGTACATTAAGGAGAAACTGTTAAGACTGTTTTGCTGACTGCAGTATATGGCAGTCTTGCAGGGTTTTTTTGTGGAGCAGCAGCAAACTCCCACGCCCCACCTCACCCCACCCCCTTACAGCTGAAAGAGAATTATGGTAAGATTTTAATACAACTTTCCTCTCTTTTTGCTTTTTCTTTTGGTTACCTATACAGAGGATTTTAACTCCCAGTATTTGCCACTAAGCATTAATTTGTTACCTTTGTTAAATAAGAAAAGAAGCAGCAGCTGCTGAAGACAGTCTAACTAGCAGATACTGGATGTTTATAGATCCCACTAAATGATGATTATTCTCTTAGAAGAGGTAAGATAATTCATGGCTATCATATCTTTCCCAAATAATCTGTCATTCCCTGGCTCATTCAAGACAAATGTAATGAATAAGAGAGACTAATGCATTCTTCTGCAAATAGTGATAATCAGTATGCATACGTTACTGTTGACTAAAGGATATGGAGTAATAGTTTGCTCACATTATATATCTAGATTTATGTCTATTCTGAAAAAGATCCATTTTATCTGCTGAACGAGACAGAAAGTTGCAAGAATCTATTTTAGCAATTCCACAAAAGCAGATTTTTCTTGCAAGTTAATCCTAACGCAATGTTCTAGTGCTGTTATGACAGAAATACTGTTTTCTAAAGTGACAAATCCATTTCACTTGGAGTCAAGCCTTTGGAATTCAAGAATGCATTTTTGAAAACAGTAGGGAACTTTACCCTAGTTGTTGATGTATGTCAAATTTGAATATAGATATATACCCCACATGTCTGAAGTCTGCCTTCAGTCTCAGTTGAAGATATCAGTCTTTGGTATTTCTTGATATAACATGATAAAATATAAAATCCACTCAGTTTCTCTCCAGAAATAGCTAAATTTCACTAGATGAGTTAAGTCTGATACACATATACACACACATATATGGGTTTTGTCAATGTAGGGTTTAAAGCTCACCAGGAAAGTTGTAGGTAAAAGTGAATATATAGCTGTAAACTGTTAGCATCTCTTAGTTAATGCAAAACCTTCTAAATTGCATGTACACCAAGTGTAACGTTACAAATGTTTGAGATAAATATCTCTCTTCGTTCAGTTTGGGGTAGCTACATAGCTACCATTGCAACCCTGTATTTCATGGTACTAAGGAAATAAAAAGAGAAAAATAAAGTAGATAACTTATTATTTAGAAAAAGAAAGGTTTATTTTTTTAAAAAAACCTAAATCCATTCTTAATGTACAATTACCATTATTTCCTCGAATGCCACGATCGACAAAGAGATAGATAACAGAATAGCAAAGGCATATAGAGCCTTCGGTATACTCCATAAAAGAGTCTGGTGCAATAAACACCTGAAGAAAAGTACAAAGATTAGTGTCTACAGAGCCATCGTACT
>JANHGB010058804.1:0-10805 GCA_026283785.1 Coracopsis vasa | reverse complement strand
AAGTCCTTGGTCAGACTAAACATTTGAGCAGTAACTAAAAACATCGGTGTTATCAGCACTGTTCCCAGGCCGAAAGTCAAAAAGACAGCACTGCACCAGCTACTAAGAAAGAGAAAAATGACTGCTACTGCTGAAACCAGGACACATTGGCTCTTAGTTTTTGCACAATTGCATGGCCAAAAGTCCACTTGCTATGGCTATTATCATGTAGTTGAGCATTAGTGGTGCATTGCGAGTATAAATGTTTGTGCATTATGCTACTTGAATGTGTGCATAATTAAAATAGAACTTTGAAATACTTATACATTGTATTTGAAAGAGAAAGAGAAAATGAAATTCTTTTATACATGACTGGAGATGTAACTTTTGAAATAGCCTCCGGTGTCACTGGTTATTTTTATGGAGCAAAGTGGAAAGACCAGCTATATGCAGTTAAAGGTCTGCATGAAATTTAAAACTATCATAGCACATATTTATGAAGATTTAAACTCAAAAAAAGTTCTCTTTTTTTCTATTCTTTGCACTGCCCAAGGTAGTGCTTTTTAAGGCTATTTTAAGAAAGTAAAGGGGGGAAAAAAGAGAAATTAAAACCCCATGCTGTAACAGAAGCTGAGGAGAAATATGTTTTCCAATAAAAGCACCTATTGGCCAGGAATTTCTTTTGTCTTGAATAGAATTTTATGCAGAAAAACTGGGAATAAAATGCCAGAGTTAACACTGACAAAATGTCAAGCAAATCAGAATTACTTCATCTTACTTCCTTTGCCACTTTTCCCTGATGAGAATAATTTCATAGAACCATAGAATGCTTTGGGTTGGAATTGACCTTAAAGATCATCTAGTTCCACCCCCCCTGCCATGGGCAAGGACACCTTCCCTGGACACTAGACAAGGTTGCTCAAAGCCCCAATTCTTCATTACAAAAATCGTACGTTTAAAGTCACATTTCACACATTTGGACTTAACAGGTTGGTGTAAAGATAAAAAGCTATCAGTTGGGTAGTTTCAAATGTGATTTATAGTTCACAAACACAAGTAATAGTTCACATGCAAAGGATATTTTCTTAACAAGATTCTAATCAGCTCATTAAAATGTGAGGGATAATTGCTAAATTCTTTAGCCCATCTTAACATTAATGAATTTTGTATTTCTGGATGTGGCTATCTCTGTGGAAGAGTTATTCAAATCCCAAACACCTTTTTAAAGATTCTGCAGTTAATGGAAATAGAAAAAAGAAACATAGTTCTTCTAGCTAAACTTTTTACTGCATTATGAAAAAATGTGCATATATGAAGGCGAGAGCATCAGCCAAATAAAACAACAATAGCAAACTTATAGTTGCTGCAAGCAAAAACCCAACTTTGTTCAACATCTAGTAATTTTAAAGAAGTGCATAGCATCAAAAATGTTTTGAGGGTACGAAACAATAACAAAGTGTAAGAGTTTTATGAAGTAACTTAGGCATTAAGCACACATACCTTGTTAGATTGTTTCAGTTTGGTCTCTCATTTCCTCTCATTCCTGCTAGAAATTTGTGTAAGCTAAAGGGAGGAATTCAAAATTACACTTTAATATTAATTTCTCAATGTTCACTACTTCAGCATCTGTACATGAGCTAAAAAAGATGTCCACTCATGTCCAGTCTCTGTATTCCATTAGGTCACAAAACAGACTTGCTTTTCTCTGTCTGTGGATTATTGAACCTTTTACAAGACTACCATGTCTATGATATTTACTATCTGGGCTAAAAAAAGTAGAGAAGTGTTAGGGGAAAGTTACTTATCACCTATCATTTATGGAACTCATCACTGCATTTTTATTAATCTGATTGTCACTGGCTTCTTTGTATCATTTTCCTCTTGTCTATTCAATCTATTTTCTCATTTAATCTACAGAGAAGGCTATTGATTAGCTACAATTTGAATGTCCTTTTCCAATTGATGAGCTACCATGACTTTCCAGTGATGTACAGAATAAGAAGTCAGCCATGATGCAGACATATAAATCAATAGTTTTCTGGGGAGACAGCCTGTGCACTGCCCTTTCCATCACAGCACACTTCTGACAGCCTGTGAGCAAATTTGGCTCCTTAAGAAATGAGCTTAATGATCTATGTTTTCTTTCTTGCTATCATGCTCCCTGGACATCTTGTTAAGTTTACTTCATAATTTCCTAGTATTTATTTATAAAGACTTTATTTAATTACAACCCACTAAGCATAGGAAAAAACTTAATTTCTTACATTAATCCCAGAATATGCAATGTAACAAAATGTTTTATCATGTTACAATATCAATATTTTTCTCTAAACCATAAAGCAAAACAGTATTAAATACTGTGAAAGATGAGAACCAGCTGAAGTGGGAAAAGAAATCAGAATGCAACTAGTCATACTTCCATTTTTAAAAACGTCCCTGATCATCCTCTAATACAGCCTAAGTTGGGCATTGCTATGCTCTGTAACCATCAAAGCAATATGAATAATGTTACTATGATGTTGGTTAAGAATAGCTATAGCTGCAATAGTAATTTACACTATAAAACTTTCAGGTTTTTTTCTGCATAATTTCAAGTTGCTGTTTTTAGGAAATGCATGCTTAAGAGACACCTTCAACCCAGGGGTATGTGCCAGGAGAAATTAATATTATGTAGGACTGGTTGCATTTTATATTCATTAATAGTTTATTAATTGAAGGATATAATTCAGTGAACCTGATATTAATATGAATTTTTGTCACTCCACAATGACTTTCATGTAAATGAAGAATCAAGAAATTGTGTTATCTTACTGAAGGAGGGGATCTGATTTCTAGTTGACATGTGAAGACTCTGCTTCCTATCTCTTCCATTATTTATTTGTGCAAGTTGGGGCATTTTCACAAGATTTTGTGAGATCTTTCTTAAAAAACTAGATTTCAAGGCTAAGGTTTTCAGTGCCATGGATCAACCCCTCCCCAGGCCACAGTTTCACACTTAAATGTTCAAACACTTGGAAATATCTACTTTACAGTTCTGCAAATCTAGCCCTTTCTTTTGTTAAGAATCAGACAGAATTTTAAACTGAATGATAGGATAGGGTTTGGGGATTTTTTATTTAAAATTAGTAAAAAATGAAGTTTTGATTCAAATTAGAACTTCTTGTATAATTTCAACTTTGGAAAAACCAAGTTATTTAAATTTTAGCTGTACTGATATTAATCTGCTTATGGAAACATTCAGTTTATACAACTGTGTTCAGTGGCGCAATGTACCAAGAACTTTGGCCCTAGTCTAGCAAAGTATTTAATTTTAAAATATTTGCATGCTCTTTTTGAAGTTGATAGGATGATGAACGTGCTTAAAATTAAGCACATTCTTAAATTCTTTGTTGTTGTTAAACATGAGAATTTCTAAAGCAAGAGTTGAAACAGTCTGGATTAGTTACCATATTGTCATTGTGACAGACACATAATAGGCTTAATTAAGCCTTCTGCCATTCATTTCTTGATCTTTTCTTTCTTAAAATGAATAAATAGCTTAGAATAATAAACTTCGTGCCTTAAAAATAGGAGAAGTCATTACAAGTCCTTTTATCCAGCAGTTCTCAAAGAAGTTTTCCTGTTGGAAAAGATAGATATGGGTTCATCTTTGTGGCTATGGTGAATTTTTGATGAAAATCTCCCTTCAACCTTGCTTTACATAGGTGAATCTTTTATCTGAGCCTGAAAGCATGTCTGGAGAGATAAATGAAATCAGCATTTGAGAGGTCACCTAAAACTGTGAAGACAACATCCAGACCAATTGCCTTGCCCCCCTGTATTAGATCAGTTAAAGGGCAGAGGAATCCCAATTCTTTCCTACTGACAAGAACAAATGCTTTCTTTCATTGAAAACAGGAGAAAGATGGGAATATTCTCTTTTGTCTTCTCTCTGCTGCCTTGAATGATTATCTTGTCAGTTCCAAAAGGCGTTCTGTGTCTAGGCTAGTAAATGAAATGTTCCCTAGCACTGAGAACAAATCATGTGGAAAGGTCCATATCCATACCTGCAAACTCTTTTATCTCCCAAGACACAGAGTCTTTTGGAAATGGCCCCTGTCACTCCTGCTAACATCCAAAATGTGACAAGAATTGTCTTAGAGGAGGCTGTGGTCCTGCCAAAGAATCCCGTGGATACTTCTAACACTGTGACAGTGTCTGTGAAGAAAGTCTAGTATAGGAGATTTTTTACTGTATTAATATAAAGTCTGAGTATCTTGAATTGAGAGTCCTCAGAATACTAGGGGAAATGCATACATTGCATTTTTAATATGTGCTTCAGACATGCCATAGCTGTATGAAATACTGTAATTTCATGACTTCTACTATAGGAAGAAAATTATGAAAAGTTTTGATGCTAAAAAGGAATAAACAAAGCTGTACGTATTTTAGCCTAGTCTGTGTCCCTCCTTCCTTAATTCTCAGTCTGCATCTTGATTATCAAATATATGGTTATAAAATAGATGGAGATAGGAGAGATAGGAGACTAAGTCTCTTAAGGAGACTATCTCCTTAAGATAGGAAACCAAGTCTTAAGAATCCCAGCTACACATGAAGTCTTTCTTAAGGGTGGGACTCAGGAATACAAGAAGCCTGTAGTAATAAGCACTGTGTTCCAGAGATATTCTATAAGGCAAAGATTTTAGGCATTCCTTGTTTACTAAAAGTCTGGTTACTCCACGTGTGTCCTAACAAACAATTAACACTTTCCTTTGCTTCATCCACTTGACTTTTCTGTGATGAAATCACATATTATGTCAACCTGAGAGGGGCATTTTGACAAAACTGAAAGCAAAAATTCAAGAAGATCTAAAGCAGCAACCCAGAAGCGTTTATTCTTTTGCATGGTAGTATTAGAATGAAGTCAGCTTGAAAAGTTGAGGTCAGATCCCTAATTAGGCACTATACATCAATACAGTGCAAATTTGATTCTCATTATAATAACTTAGTAGCTTCAGAAATGAGTGTCAATTCTGGATGTACTCCGTTAAGCAACATTTATTATCTCATTCCATTGGAATTGCACAAAAGCATAGCTTCAACCTCATTGATCTTTGTATCCATCAAACACCAAAAAAGTTATGATTATTTCAAAGTATTCAAATGGAAATGAGATTTATTAATCTTGTCAAGTTCATTTATTGCTACATAAGTTTTGATGCCAAAAAAGTATTCTGAGGTTTAAGTTCTTCTCAGTCTTTAACTCTGAAAATGTACTTTAAACAGTACATTTTATATTTTGTGTTCTGTGGAATTATTAATAGAAATCAGTCATGTAGGGAGACACAGTTTGAAATGTAATTACAGCAATCATTTAAAGATGCATAGTACATTTACTGACTTCTCATTTTAGCTTTGTGCATTTTTCTGCAGGACTGAAAGGCTGGTGTTTTAACCTGCCTATAACCTATTTACCTCTTGCACAATCTAATCTATCATGCTAATGAACTATTAGCCTTGACATTTAAATATAAATGACAATAATTAAGAGTAACTAAATAGGAGATAGGAGGAATTTTAAAAGGCTGAAGGAGGATTCTGTGCAAAGACCAAACACTTTCAAAATTTCATTTGCAAGTTCAAACTCAGATTAACTTCTGCCAATTACCAGATCATCTGTCTACTTACAGCCTTACAGCTGTTGCAGATTGTGGTGACCAGTATCTACCTTCTTTCAAATCAAAGGTGTAGTTTTACTTGAAATTTTTTGCATGGTATTTGTGGTGCTGCCATAGCATTCCTGCTCTCGCTATCCATTATCCTGACACAGGTATATTGTAGCTTTCCTGAGAAGCTTCTGATCTGGTTGAGAAATAAACGTGTCTGACAGGTTAATCTTCCATTCATAAATACAGGTGCACAGGTACTTACGATGGCACAAGGGTGGGAGGGTTAGAAAAGTGGACAGGGCATTTAAGCTGACCTACTCAGGAATAGCACTGAATATAAAAGTTTGGAGCTTAGGTGGGAAAGCTTCTAGGAAAGAGTTGAATTCTAGCTGAGGTAATGACAATTCAGAGGAGATACTAAGTTTAAGAAAAGACTACAATGAATGAAGATGATTGATCATCAGAGAAAGCATCTGGAAGGTTGTGAAACATAAGGATAAAGAGAATTAGCAGAAGTCAAAGCTGAGTTATATGGACAAAGGAAATTTAAAGAAATGCAGATAAGTTTTTCAGCTATCTTAATAAGAATTAATAAGAAAAGATGGTGGTATGGAATTTAAGTTCCGTGGTTGCCTTTTTTTAATTTTCTGTAAGGACAGAATAGCTTATAAAGCCATATGAAGTGTGAGATACCAGAAATAGAAAGATAAGCATTCTTTTTAGGGATGGGAGAAGACAAGACTGGTAAAAGTAAATCCACACTCAAAATGTACTAATTGATATAAGATGAGGCTCCTACAACATCCCTGAATTCTGTTCATAAAGTTTAGTACTTCAGTGATATAACTTCAGAACAGTGTCAGTTCCAGGGACAATTTCTCCTTTGTTTTTTTTGATATTTTCACTAGTGTTCAGTGCACAGTGATAAAATCAATCAAATTATCTAATGCTACACAGCTGGGAAGTGTTATCATCACAGAAGCTGTATTCTCAGCTTTAAGAACAATTTATTTGTGCTATTTTGCACTCTAAGTCATGAACGTGGCAATATCACTGTTATTTTGCATTGTTTCTTGTAATTATTTTGAGGATAAAATTAAAAAAAAGCTGTAATAAAAATTCCTCACGAGTGGTAATGATATCAAAAGAATCCTCTGATGACCACCTTGTGAAGATAACATCAAGTCCCCAAGCATGATAGCCTTAAATTCAGAGAGGTTGGGTAGATGTGTTACATTTGCACACCAGGACACAGAGATTCATAATTTCTTCTATGCTGGATTTGAAAGTCAGATATCAGAAGCTGATTTCCTAGAACATGGCATATATATAAAAAGGAGCAAATCCTCTCTATAAAACATACTGTCAATTGTCTCCATTTACAAACACACACAGCTAAAGAATTATAATGATAAAAAAAAAAAACCAAACCCGACCAAACTCTTTAATTTGGTTTCAGCCCTATATCTCATCAAGCATGGAAATATGTAAAAATGCCCTTAGGATTCTATTAATATGTTAATTCTGAGCACACCCATCTACCCACTCCATACACCACACTAATTTAAAGGCAATACATTCAGTCAAAAACTTGCATACTGTGTGTCTAACTAGGCATTAAATATTACAGTGAATTTTATTTGAACTGCAAGGTCAAGCATCCAAAGAAATGGGAGGAGGTCTTTGTCATTGTCTAAACAATCTCCTTTTCCCCTTGCGTACAAGAGTCCTACAATATAGATTTGTCACACAATCACTTTTTTGGTTTTTTACATTAGACCCCCTAAACTCCTTCAAGTCACTGAAAAAGTACTGCTTTCTTACCAACCAATGTTCTGTTTGCTATTGTTCAGTACACAGGCCCACCTTCATTAATTCAGAGTATTCAAAACCTAATCTGAAGACAAAACTAATTTTCTCAGAAGCTTTTTATGGTGCTCATCATTACAGCATCCAAGTGCTTCATTAACATTAATACATTTATTTATACAATGTCCCTGTGAAGTGAGTAGTTATTACTCTCTCCTTTTTATAAATGGAAAACTAAGATATAAGAGATTAATATAAAATATTCAGTGATTTGGGGAGCTGTACGTGAACTCAGGAAGAGCTGCTTTTTCCATACGCGTAGTGGAGCCAGAACTGATCACTTTTCTGTTCATCACTCTGACCAATTCTTTTTCTCAGCCTTTGTACCAGTCATATCTTAAACCTGCATCTGGCTTCTGATCTCTCTCCTACTATCTTTTATGCCGCTGATCACATTTGTGGTTTCTTTAGTTGCTGAAATCATCTCTGACTAAAAACAAGTGACATCTTTCTAGCTCTTTTTTAGTCTCTCTGCTCATTTTATTTCATTGTCTGCAGTTACTCTATCTCACATTTTCCACTTCCAGGCTCCTAACCTCAGTTCCTTTCTCTGTCCTTATTCAATACCTTTAATAACATGATTTTTCAATCCTTAACTTTCTGCATCCTTAGGAGAATAAATGAACATTTAGCTATGTTTTAATTAAAACTGGCAGTAACTGAAACAGGATCTTCTAATAGAAAGTGTTGGCCATCTTATTCACCGTATTTGCTACCTGTTGTGTCTCTAATAATGGATGGAGTTCTTAATAGTACAAATATCCATTGGCAGAATGCTTTTTTTTTTTTTTTAATTAGAAAATTCCATATATCTAGAGGGTAAATAACTTAAATTGCTAATCCATTAGCTCTCATAAGCAAAATGGGTCAAGGCTTTGAATGTCTAACTGTTACAGTATGTTGAGTGTGAAGTTCTACTGATAATTCAGTACCTGGTACTTTCTCTTTTAAATTATTAAATCATTAATGCAGAACACACTATAATGAAACAGGTGCTCCCTGGATAAATTTCTGCCCAGAAAGGCATTTCTACTTAAATATTTGCCGTTTACTATGAGGTCTCTCTCACTCATTAATATAACAGCAATTAACTGTGATCTAGACTGCAAGATTAGACTTTGAGATTTAAGACAGTCTTTATTCAGTCAAATCTTCTGAATTCCACTGCCATCTTAGTGTGCTACTGTCTTCCTTGTTTCCTGTCCTTGTCTGCTGTGTTCCTTTACAGTTCACAAATGAAAGGCTATTGCTCTGTCTAAACTGGAGCGTAAGAAATACGAAAAATCTTAATTTATGATCATTACTAGCCATAGCAAAACGTGTATATGGATAACAATTCTTCTAAAGCTTTTCTTTGTTTCACTGCTGGTTCTATAAGGTCTGATAATGTCTACTAATGTAATACTGGGAAGTGGCATCTCTTAGTTTTTAATTAACTGTTAGAACTATTGTTACCTGATTAATATCTGATAAAAAAGTGGAAGCATCTTAGATAAAATCTGTCAGTGAATATAAAAGTTGAACTAGAATATTGGTAAGAAAATCATAGCTAGCTAAACAAAAGATGATAAGTATTCTCAATTCGAGACTGCCTTGTGGCAATCTCAACAGAGGAACCAATCCTTTAAGTACTTTATCCTGCAAAACACAATTGCCAGCAGTTCGCTCTAAGTCATTGGGCTTGCATTCAGGATAAAGATCTTTGCTTCATATTTTGGTCAGAGTTCTCTAAAATATACAGAGTTGTGTACTGCATGAACAAAGGATGTTTAAAAACTCAGATACTAATTCCACAGGAGATTTAAATGCTTCATGTTTTTTAAATACAAATTTGATATTTTTATTATTTCTTTCACAATAAAATTCCAAAGCACTATGTTTTGGAGTCAATGAAATATATTTTTTTTTTAATAATGTCAAATTGTTACATATACCTTTGTTAAGGAAATCCTATTACAGTGAAATAAATATTTTTTACCACAGCATTTGAGTACTTAAAGTTTGGCATTGTATTATACTAAAAATATATGTAGTTCATATGTATATGTAATACATACTCAGACATGGTAAAAATTGGACTCAGCATTGCTAAAACAAAAAGCGTAAATGACTATTTCTATGCCTAAGACTGTTCTTAGATAATATTTCTGTACTGATAAATTCGTAAAATTACAAAACACTTATAATATGGAGACTGAAATGCCATTACAACAATCCTACTATTTTTTTCTGAAAGCTATGTCACTAAGTCTTTAATATTACATTACAGTTATTTAATTGTTGAAGTACAGTTATACAGAAATAATCTTATGAGGAAGGTAAAGCCACAGATGAAGTTGTAGTGAAACTGCCAGTGTTGCAGTGCAAATTCCCTCCCTTTCTTTCAACCCAAGCTCTTCTACACAGCTTCTCCTTAACGTACCTGATCCACAGCCAATAAATCATCCTTGTTCAGTGTACCTACCTGATGACAAAGTCATCATGCTCATTCTGCTTAGTCACATAAACCTAAAGTGAGACTTACTCGCAGCCCAGAACTTTATCTTTACTTTCTGTTGTTTCATGTGTGCTCCTAAATGTGCGACCATAGCACACAGAGATATTTTTCCCCTGGGGAAAATACTTAAATAAAACAGGATATAGTCAAAAATGCTATAAATGGAAGAGACAATGGAAAAATTATCCAGATCCAAAATTTTTGGATTCTTTTGGTGGTTTTAAATGAACTTTGTATTAGGCCAATAATGGGAAAAGAAGCATGCTTTACAAAGACCTTTAAAGAAAGATATTAAACTAGCATAAAAAATTACTCCCACATTATTTGGGAGCAAACTCAGCTGAGTATTTATAAGTGACATAGATCTAGCGCATGTATAAACTTTTTTCAGACTTAAAGCAAAGGGAATGAAATTCAAATGTTGACTTTCATAGTAACACAGGTACCTTATCTGATTTAAATAGGATGTTCACTTAAATTTCAATAAAATAAATCCTGGGAGTTGGACTCAGTGATCCTTATGAGTGCCTTCCAACTCAAGATATTCTATGATTCTATGTATTGAGGTAATAGCAATAATGAAAATTGTCTCTTTTAAAGACTTGATACAATCCTATCATAGGATCATAGGATCATAGAATCATAAAATGATTTGGGTTGGAAAGGGTCTTAAAGGTCATACAGTTCCAACCCTCTGCCACAGTCAGGGACACCTTCCATTAGAACAGGTTGCTCAAGTCCCTCTCCAGCATCCTTATAGGCCTCATTCAGATACTGGAAGGCTGCTATGAGGTCTTCGTGCAGCCTTCTCT
>JANHGB010058794.1:0-10420 GCA_026283785.1 Coracopsis vasa | reverse complement strand
GATTATAATTAGTATCTAGATTGTCGGGTGATGAATCACACCAGTGTTACATACCATCAGCCTTGCAGGACTTTGCAGGTCAGAAGTTAATGATCCAAGCAATGCTGTTTAGCACAAGTGCTGCAGGACTGGATGGATGATGCCTGTGTGCCTGCCTCAGAGCTGATGAGTGGCATATTGCTCCTTGTGCTTTCCCCAGCACTGAAGGCAGGAGCTGTGATGGGTGCTAGACAGACCACTTCAGATCATGGAGACTAAGAAGGTTTATCTCTGGCTGTTGCATGTCAGGAGGGATTAAGTAGAGAGAAAGCAGGCAGAAAGCTGGGAAAGAATGACTAGATAGCTATTTAGTGCTGGAAAATTTTCAGCTGAAGAGGTTTCTTCAGGAAAATACCCACCCTTGGAAATGGAAAGTTCCTATAGGGAAATGCAAGACTTCAGAGAACTTTTTGCACCTACATGGGCTGGAGTAGTCTGTCCCATGACTGATTGTCTCTGCGAAGCTGAGCAGGTTCCCAGAGGCTCCAGTCCCTGCTAAAGAGACAAAAATAAGCAGCCTGCACAACTTGATGACAATGAGGAAATTCAGCACCAGGAAAACCTTCCAGCACAGGGACTACCATGGACTCATCCCTGTGCGAGCCCTCTCCACTGAATGCATTTAAACACTGACTAGTGTTGCTGTAAGCCTGGCAACATTCTTGTTCTTAAGCATATTTCCCTGCTGACTGAACATCTAAGAAACTGCAGATTCTGTTTAAACTTATGGATCTGTGTTTGCATGCCTGCTGCTCCCAACACTGACTCTATCATTAGAAGCAGAGCACACATACTCATAAATATATAGTCATGTGTGTGCTCATGAGACACACACACATAGGAGTGAACCTTTCACTTGAAAAAACAGCCTGCATCTCTTCTGTCAGTAATTCTGCCCTCCAGAGAGACACAAGTGCTGACAGTGAGACAATTACAAAGGTGATTGAGCTCTGAAATGTATTGTTGCTCCCTTCAATAGTGCTGATTGGCAGTGGTGATTAAATGACTCAGGCAAGGGGAAGTGGCATTCAGAGGCTGACCAGGCAGATCATGGATGCAATCAGCATAAGCATCTGATAATATGTGCTAGTTTTCTTCCTGATGTAGTTCAGAGGGAGGAGGGCTGCTGCCCTTACCTGCTGCTGTGGAGCCAGGTGAGATCCTTCCTGTGTGGTCAGGATGGGAGCAGGACTTTGGCTATTTTTCCATTCTTTTCCTTACCCCATCTGGTGGTTTCAAGGGAAAATCCAGGTGCTCAATCTGTATGGCCCAAACATCAGACCTTAGAAGACCAAACAGGACTTTGAGGTAATTCCCTCCCCTGCGATGCTCTGGAGGTGCTGGGCCTTCAGGTTCCTGCTTCTTTTATCCATCTCATTCACCTTGGGTTTTCTTCTTAGTCACTCTCTGGCTCTTAACAGTGTTGGAAGTGCTTAATTGTGGGGAGAAAAGAGGGTTATTGACAAAATTACAAGATGCCCACCATCAGATCCTACACTAGTATCACATAGAGCCTTGATTTAAAGTGCTCCTCTGGGTTATTCCTGGTGACATCTGAACCTTCTCTACTAGCCTGGAAGAAGTCCTGACCTAAGGAAACTACTTTTCAGATCTTGCACAACAACTCCCATCTCCAGTGGCAAACGTTTCCTGAGCTATAGAAAATCCCAAAACTATAAGAGTGAAACCAGAAGAGTATTTACACATAGTATGGTACCCCAAGGAGCAGCCATCAAAATGGACTTCTAATTTAGAGACGACTGTCAAATGCCCAGCAGAGTTACTGCATCATGCATCAAATCTCCCATGTGCAGGTTTTAATTCTTGACTTCCCTCACAGGGCAGAAACAGATGAATTATTTTAACAGTTGCTGACTGTAATTATATCATCAGAGCCTCAGCTCTTCCCTTAGATATGACAAGGCCACCAGAGCAAACTGCCCAGTGCAGGAGTGACCTGGGCCCCAGAGGAGGCTGCTGCTTGTACTGTCTTACATCACAGTCATGTGTTAACCCTCCTCAGCCCAGTGTTTGGTCATGTACCATCATTTGGGTGGATTGGAGAGGAATACCTTCCTCTCCCGAGTCATGGGTACAGATTTCTGCCATGGCAGAGAGGTCTTCTGTGGAATCTGTGGCCTAAAACCCTGCTTTACACCGTTTTATAACTTTAAGACAATTTCTCTGCAACAGAGAAGGGAGGGCAGCCAACCTGGGTGAGGTTAAGGAAGGATTTGGAATTTCTGGTGTGCAACCAGCACTGATTTAGGATGGAAATTACATCCTATGCAGGGCAGTACAAGCACGGTGCTACTCATATACCTGCCTTGCTTGGCACCCTCTTCCTACACACTTCCCAGTGCAAGTGCTGTGAGGAGGCAGTGGACAAAGGACAGGCTGAGGAGCGGAAGCCTCACAGCTCCTGCTGCTCACTCCCACACCCCCCAGGACTCATTACCAATGAGTTCCTCTTTACTTCTTTTGCTAATGTTCACAAACTGCAGCAGTAACATCTTTCAGTATTGAACTGTACCTAATGGTTTCACCATAATGAAACTAATAATTAACTGGAAGGACATTTGGTCCCTTTGTCGAACAAAACTCACTAATTTTATGATGCATTAGGACTGTCTGGTCTGGTCTCTGGAGCAGCTGGGAGCAAGCCAGGGGCTGCAGGAAATGCGTCTTTTTCTTGTCAGAGCATTTCTGACAGGCCTCCATCACACAGTAGCAGCTCTGCTCGCAGGCACCATTAGCTCCTGGTTTCTGGATCCTATCAAAGACAGGAGAACAAAAGACAAAGGTCAGCACAGATGGGGAGGAGGCAGTGGCCCACCAACTACCTGCTGTTTGTGAGAAGTCCAGACAAAGGGGTTTTAACAAGAATGTAGAGGGCACCAGTGGTTTGACATCTGCTTCAGAGGAGGACATCTGAAGTCCTGCAGTAGACCAATGCAATGGAAGTCACCATTCATGGCAGGAATGAGGGGTAAGGGAATGACCACCTCATACAGCAGTGCTCTATGCCCTTAATCATGATCCCCAAGCCCCAAGCTCATGTCATTGCCGTGAGGACAGCAAATAACCATGGCACAATGGAGTCCTTCAGCTGACACACAGGACTAGCAGATTCTGTTGATGTTGGGTGCTTTGCATGAGTTACAGAGGCTTGAAATTGGAAACCTTGCATAGAAACACATTGAGTCCTTAAGACCTTGGACTCAAACCAACTGATTAGTGGCGTACTTTGGCAACCCCACCGCAACCTGAAGGTGCAGGTCCTCTGCCACAGCACCATAGTGAGTCTGCCACCAAGCCAGCGCTGTTCTTTGGTACTGAGGCATCTTAAACTCACACTTTAGCTTTCCTTTGAAGCCAACTGAATTAATCAATTCGTCCTTGGCACTGAAATGAAGCTTGCTTTCTGCTAGGTGGGTCAAAACCACACAATCTATTTTGGCTGTTCTGTTCCCATGAATTCTATTACCATACGTTGCAAAGGGGAAGATTACAGAGAAGGCAGAGCCAGCGGCATTCCTTGCTTTATGAAGAGGAAAAAAAACACACACACAATTTATTTTTCATTGCTTTATGATGAATATGAATTCAATTACATGCAAAGGAGAACTGCAGTAGTCGGTCAGAATTACACTCAGCTAGTAGCAAATATAATGGCTTCTAACAAGGAGAGCTTATCATCAAGGTTCAGACAAGCCTGCGTCTGTGTTGCACCTGATGAACCTGCACAAGAAGACAATGACTATCACAGCTGAGAATTAATCTCTCATCTTCATGGCTGGAGGTGGGAGGAGGAAGCAAGGTGTTACTGGAGCCCTCTGGTCATTGCCAGTCCTCCAACCACACGTGTCACAGCAGCCGCCATGGGCACCAGGGAGCAGAAGGACCATCTGTCAAAACACGAGCACATGCAACAAAAGCAGCACAGAAACGTGCTTGTCTCCCTTCTTGTTTCTGTCACTTTTCCCACCAGACAAAATGCATCTCTCCATGTTAGTGGGTAATGTTTCCAACAGCCTAGTGAAGCTTTGCCTGCAAAGCTCACAAGCTTAGTGGCCATGTGTGCAGGAAACAGCTCACCTTCTGCCTTGATCCAGTCTGGGAAGTGTCTGTACAAATGGCATCACAGCACACAAGAACCCTGGTATACAAGTGCATGTACATCTATATATCCATATGTCTGTGCCTCTTTGCTTATAAGGCTCTAGTCACTCCAAAACAACCACCTGTGTAGGAGGTATGAGTTCCTCAAGGAGACCTCTTCAGTCCTTCTAATTGAATAGAAATCCATAATCTGTGACAGGCACACGGTGCCTCATAGCACAGCTCTATGGGAGCAACAAGCAGCCTGCCTCAGGCAGGGCAGTGAGACTCACTGCCGCCCTAGGAGAACCCTCACCAACCCTTGTGCCCTGCAATGCTCAGCCATTCCCAACCCCTGGACCCTCTGTCCTGCTCCTGAGAAGCAGCAGTGTGGTGGTGGCAGCCATGTTTCCCCAGTTGCCACAGCATTAGCAAGAGAAATCCTGAAGCGAACAGGAGGAGGAACAGATGAGGCACATGCTGTGCCTTTATCCCCAGCATGGTGCAGCTCTCCTGAGATGTCACTGCTGTTTGTGCAACACTGATACACCAGGTTTGCTTTCTTCAAGGTAACTTTCCAGATGTTTCTTGGGGTGCTGAGCAACTCAGAATAGGAAAAGTAGTGTTAATGTAACGTTGACGCCAAGCAACCACATCCAGCCCTCCTCTGGCAACAGGCATGGGAAGATTATACATCTTTAGTATGCACTTAATAGAGCAATCCTTAGCAGCAAGTCCATCTAACTTGACATTGCTCAAAGCCCTATAGCCCTCAGCAGTGCACACACACACACAAGTGTGCTGCTGCCTGTCAAAGCTGCCTGTGGGCCAGGCACACCAGTCAAGCAAAGGGGAGAAGCTGGGAGCAAATGAGAGGGCACAGGCAGCAGCAAGCCAGGCAAGGCTGGACAGAGATGTCATGTGTTTTGAAATGCAGCTATTAAAGCCCAGACCTGGAGCAGCAGACGTGCCAGGCTGTGCTTACCAAAGAAAGCTGGTGGAGACAAACATCCCAGGAGAAGCTGCTCTGCCGTCCGCTCAGCACACACGTAGTGCACTCAATGCTTTCCATTTCTCAAAAGGACAATGTTATTTTGGAGCAGTTGTCTGCAAATGGATGCTCCAGTCTTGCCCAGTGACAAACATTTCAAATTCCCTCACTACTTTTCATCTAAGCAGCTCATGGCTATTTATGGTTTAACTTACATCTTTTTCAGCATGGAAGCTGAGTGTTGCTACTCTTTAGACACGAGAAATAAGACACAGAGCATCACACTCTTGGCCAAACTTATGAATCAAAACAGAGCAGAGCTCATGCAAACCCCCGACATCTGTGCTCCTTCACCCCCATCTATTTACTCCTTCTCATCAGCTGAGATGCTGATGGCAGCATCACGGCTCCGAAACACAGCAACTGTTCTGCAAAGTATTTATTCAGCGCTGGAGACACTGTCAAGCTTCTGTCCAAACTGCTGTCATTAACTGACTTCTGGTGGCAGGCAGAGTGGCTCTGTGTTTACTGCCCTGCTCAGAGCACAGTGCTGACACCCCGACAGTGCTGCTGCTCCACTTGGGCACAGGAAGGTGCAGCGGCAGCATCTCATGGCCAAATCCCACTTCCTTGTGAACCCCCGTTCTGCCTCATCTCAGCATACCCATCACCTCTCTGTGCTCACACAGCAAGAGATGCTTCCAGTCATTAACACAAGGGAAGGTGTTTAATCCTGTTTCCATCCAGGCAGGCTGCCAGGCTGGTGACCCAGCCCTGGTTCTCCCCTTTCCCAAGCCCACGCTGCAGCTGCATAAGCAGAGCTCAGCTCTGCCCTGAACACAGCGACGGCACCAGCAGCCGGCTCTAGGTCTGGAATCAGGCAGTGTCATTAGATAAAACCTAGGGGCTCAAGTTCTGCCATCTGCTCACCAGGCTTGACTGATAGTGGAGAAATTACATTAAATTACCTGATTATGTGAAGACTGACAGATGATAGCAGATATTACAGCCAAGGCTTGGTCTGTACTGAAGGAGTGAGAGTCTTGTCCTGGTAATAACAAGCATTGCATGTTTCTTCTATTTAGAGCTGTTTTGCTTGGGTTTTGCTTGGGTTTTGTTGGGTTTTTTATCTGAGGATGGAGAAGAAAACATACAAATTGCACATAATAAGTGAGACACAGGGAAAAAGAGCCAGCTGTATTCACAGATGTTACAATACAACCAAAGGTGCTTCTCCATTTTCCCTTCTCCTAGAATAAGCTGTACACATGTAATGAATAACGCAAGAGATCTCCTCTATGGAATTAATAGCACACAGTCCTTCTTGACTTGCCTTTAATCACATTTGGTACCCAGTGGGCCTGGGAGGGAAAGTCAGCATTCCTCATCTACTCAGGCAAAGTCAGTGGTTGTCAGCTATCCCAATCCTTCATGGCTTTAATACTGCAGCTTGGGGAATAAAACCAGAATCTGTGGGCAGCCCTATGAGCTTTGCTCCTCACCAGGGGCAAACTTGGGATTAAAGTGAATCCACATTTCACATTTCACTTGAACACAATCAGTGTTCACAAATGATATGTGCAGAAATAGCCTTTGCTTAATTAGATTCATGCACAGTGATGCCTGAGTTTTATATTTATGCAAATTCATGGAGATCCAGAGGATTTCACTCACTTAAAGGAGGTGGCTTAGAGGTAGATCTGACTCTATCAGTCCATAAGATGCACACAGACTATTTACTTGGAGTCTTTTGGACATCTGTTATTAGGGTGCAAATGGAATGGTGCTGGGTGTCTGTGCAAGCCTCCAGCTACAAAAGTATCTGCGAAGCTTTGCAAATTAGATGAAGAGGGAAAAGGAGTTCAGATACGGCTGAATCTTAAAACGATTCCGGATTTGCAAAGCAGGGTTTGTAAGCAGTCTCTCCTGTTCTGGCCAGGGCTGGTGCAGACCAGGAGCCAGCGAGGTGTAGCACAGTGGGAGATGTGCGTAAAGAAAAAGCAAATCAAGTATGAGTCATGGGCAAGTGTCGTTAGGGAACATTGCAAACTGGAGTCCCATCCATCAGAAAACCCCATGACCTCAATGAGTTTTGTTTAGAAACATTTCATACATAAATCAAGAGGTTTTGCTTTGCCTTGTTGAACAGGTGCTGCAGCCCAGCAGCTTGCTTACCCCTGCTGCCTGGCCTTCAGCCAGCATCATCTCCCAGCTCTCCTGCAGAGCACAGCCTCAGAGGGACGGCTCCCTGTCCCTCTGTCCTGCCTGGCCAGACCCAGCCTGGGGAGGCGGATGATCCACCACACTCCCTGGGCAGCAGGAGGCCGGCACACAACACTGCAAAGCTCCTGCAGGGCACTGAACCAGCTCTGGTAAACACAAAGAAACGTTGAATTAACTGAAAATGACATGTTTTGATTTGGCTTAATGCTCCGAGATAGCTTGATCTGGATCCACTAGACTGGAATGACATGTTTTGTTTAAATATTCTTGATGAAAGAGAAAAGTATATGCATTGATTTTACACAAAATGATTTTTTTTTCCCATGGAAAAATTGATCTTTTTACAGAAACATCATTATCCATATCCACAAACACTTAAGCACCTCTAATTACCACGTTGGTGTTTGCTAACAGATTTCTTGTGATCTATAGGGCTTGATTTTCAATTACAGTAAAGTCATTGTACATCCTCTTGCTCCATGCTACCCTGAGCCACAAAATGGGTGTAAAAATAGTTATGGAGAAACACTGAGAGCTCCCCTGCAGAACACATTTCTGCCTGCAGAGAAGGTAGACACAAGAACAGCCCTAGGCAAAGTGCATTGCACAGCCTGACCCCAGTCCCCCAAACCATGCTTGCATGAGGCTCCTCTGCTGGGTCTTATGGCATTGCAAGGTGATGAGAGAGGCCAGGCTGCAGAGGTGAGCAGGACTGGGCCCACATGGGATAACATGACCTGCAAACAAGCTACACCTACATCCAATTACCCAGCAAGGGTTGCTTGAGTCCCAGGGATCCCTCCCATTCTCTTCTTTCCCTTCCAGGTATCAACAAGAGGTTCAGAAAAAAGTGCCAAAGTTGGAGGCAGGGGAAGGGGGATCTTCATATGTCTGGAAAACATAGAAATAAACTTTCCTAGTCCCATGATGACTCGTACATTTGTCAACCGGTCTTTATGGGAAAGCAGCGAAGAAGATTTCTGATGCCACTGAGGAACCGAGTTCAAAACAGGTTCTGAATTGTAAACCTCCTGAGAGGAGGAATTATCACACCCAGGAATTACTGTGTGTGATGGATATCTAGTCTGCTAGTAATTTATTTTACATTCTTCATAAGCATATTCCCAGCAGCACATATTCCAGAGCAATAAATAGCTCCAAGGCCTCTCCCCTTTTACTCTCCCCACAGCATTCTTTGGACTTGCTTCATTTCATAGCCCAAGGCTGCTCTGTCATTTAGGTGAGTTTTAGACTGTGCCTGTTTAAGGTGACAAGGCATCAAAAAGCTCCTTCTGCCTCCCTCCCAGTGCAGGGTATCTTACCAGCAACAGGTTCCAGTGCTCTCCATATTGGAAGCTCTCCCCTGCTTTTTAATAAGCATTTTCATTTGGTCTGCATCTGTAGCATTCCAGTGTTTCCATATCCAGCCTGTGTTTTCCTTCTGAGCAGGCTGTTACTTTCTCTTCTGGCTTAGGGATGCTCCAGAAAGCTTCCCCAGTGCTCTCATTGTGAATGAGCAGGACAAGAGCTGGATGTTTAAAATAGACAAGAGAAACATTATCAAATGAACAAAATGAGCCAGAATGAGTGGATATTCATGGGATGCTGGAAGGCAGCAACAGTGACCATGAAGATGGTCAAACTGGTTATAGCATGCTGCCCCATCTGCCTCCTGTCCCACAAGCTCCCTGCAGCTCCCCTGAGCAGGGCAGAGGGTCTGCATGTTTGGGCTGCTCAAAGTTACCCACAACTGTGATTTACAGGCACCGCAGAAAGGCAAATAATAATAAAATCAATTAAAATAAACCCAAAACATAACAACAAAACAGAATAAGACACCTTTAACATTGCTTTTTAGCTGGTGGGTTTTGTCTATATGGATTAGTGAACTACCCAAAGGTGTGAGGACATGTATTTTCTTTACAGAAGGGGAAACTGAGGCACAGACTGATTAGACAACGTGTTTAAAGTCATAGTTGATAACAAGTAAGTTTGATGTTCAGATACATGGGATGGCAGCTGCTGAGTTTAGCTGCTCCTGGAAGGAAACCTTTGCCTAACGTGACTGGTTCATACTAAAACAACTTGCTCATTGAACAAACTTTCTTATCCTTCACAGCCTGGGCAGAAAACCTCACGTCCAAAACTCCTGATGAAAGCTGAGAACTGAAAATTCATGGTCAATTTACTGCTAAATATATTCCAGATATGGAAAATGGTGAACACTGGAAGATGGTCTTTAATTCCTGGCTTTTAAAGCAGTCCAGAGAAGCATTGTGGGGTAAATAGGAAACTTCCTGACTTCCATGTGAATTCACCAATATTTTAATGTATTACTATCCTACCTTTGCCTTGTTTTGGGGCTTTCTTCAAAACCATGTAACAGTTCACCTAACAGGGATGAAACAAAGCACTGTATTTGGGTATCTTATTTACCAAGTACCTTTGAGCCATGACTTTCAAACACCTTTGTCTGTCAAAAAGCCAGAGGATTTAATTTCCCTCTACATTGATTCATCTGCAAAGTATTCAGCCATTGGAAGCAAGGAGCATTCACAAACAGGGTGGAAATCAGCCCCAATTCAGCGGTGATCTAAGATTTGTTCTCAAAAGACTGACTGCTATAGGAGTTTAGGGTTGAAAAAGGCCCTCCTGGGTCATCCTTACCACCTTACCGGTGCCTGTAATTAGGAGCACAATGTCTCATCCTCTTCCTGAGTTTACCAATGGCTATTTCAGCTCTGAGGTAAGGTTTCAACATCACTTTGGGAAATCTGCTCCTTTTTCCTGGGGGCTGTGTCCTGAATGTCACCTCTTTGAATTGCACTCGATCTGCACCACAGTCCAAGGCAGAGACTTTTGTAAGGTGTAAAGAGCCATCCATTTGGCAGAAAGAGCCTAGGACCTCAGCCACAGCCAACTCTCCTGGGCTTTTGAGGACCTGCAGCTGGATTTCATACAATCACAGAATCCCAGACTGGTCTGGTTGGAAGGGACCTTAAAGCTCATCCAGCTCCAACCCCTGCCACGGGCAGGGACACCTTCCACTAGAGCAGGGTGCTCCAA
>JANHGB010058791.1:0-21323 GCA_026283785.1 Coracopsis vasa | reverse complement strand
CAGTCCCCTGATCATCCTCATGGCCCTCCTCTGGACTTGTTCCAACAGTTCCATGTCCTTTTTATATTGAGGACACCAGAACTGTATGCAGTACTCCAAGTGAGGTCTCACGAGAGCAGAGTAGAGGGGCAGGTTCACCTCGTTCAACCTGCTGGTCACGTTCCTTTTGATGCAGCCCAGGGTATGGTTGGCTTTCTGGGCTGCGAGCGCACACTGAAGCTGGCTCATGTTCAGTTTCATATCGACCAGCACCCACAAGTCAATGCACAATTTCTTCTAACAGAAGAAGCCCCTCTCCTTGTCACCAGTATCATCTGCTCAGCTGGTGCCTTGCAAGTGATGGTTTGCAAGGGAGGGAATTAATGATTGCTGTGATTAGTATTCAGAAGACTGATAAATCAGCCTAGTTTTAATCTTTAAAAAAACACCTTATTAGACCAACTTTCATTAACAACACACTTTGTGCTAGTTGTTTGTTTTACAGTCCAGTAATTCTTACCAAAATGGTCAGTCCTTAACAATCATATCCTACATGGGCTTTGAGGATAGACTATAATCATGCTGATGCTGTATAGCTGGCACTAGTAGTAGCTGCTATCCTTGATGGTCTGAGTCACAGAAGTCAAAGTGAAGCAGGTTCATGAGCTTTTAAATCTGGAGAGCTGGAACAGGAACGGACATCTTTGCTCAAATGAAGGAGCTTGTCCTTTTATAATTTTTTTCGTTTCTGGACAGCTCCCACCCCTTGACCTCTCCCCTGGACTACGTGCTGTGTGACACTTGGAGAGCCACTACTGTTATGGGTCACGGCAGGTGCCTAGCCCTGTTGCTTGCCTGGTTTTGTTGCTACTCCCTTCCCACCTTCCTTAGTTGCTACTGCATTTTCTTAAATGAAAAGCAGTTTTTTCCTAGCTCTTAAGAATGTACATCTTCAGTGCTTTCTTCCTCAAGGAACTGCTTGTGTTTCAGGGGCCTTTGTTTTTGATCTGTGTCCATATTTTCAAGGCTTTTGCTGCTGTTCTACGATTAAACTCCACATGATATCAGGAGACCTGTGGCACCAAGCTCCTGTTCACATGTCAAGTTCTAGTAACAGGCTTAAACATCTAGGACTGGAGCCTTGCACAGTTAGCCTACAGTTTATGACCTGTTACTATGTACTGTTTTTACTGAGTACTAACTGAAAAGGCTCTGTTTTAACTGCAGACTGTTGCCCCAAAAAATCACTGTCCTCTGTGTTTACAGTGCTTACAGTGTACTGAAGATTTAATGAAGTTACCTGGTGGCTCTGTGAATTTATACCACTGCTGTACCCTCAGGATTAGTTCTTAATCCATAGAAGAAGGGAGCACGTAACAGTGGAAGAACATCCTGTTTACTGCTAACCTCACTTGAAAACTCAAGAGACGCTAATAAAATCTGTTCAAAATATGAGCCTTAAAATTAATAATTCCCATTAAATAGTGAGAAGCATGAACTAAGTAGCTCTTTCTGGTTTTACTGTGTTTTAATTCACTTATTCCAGCTCTTATTCCCTCGCAAATTTACACTTAGTAAATCGTCTTCTATATGTTTTAATCAGTTCTGGGGGTGAGGTGATCATACAGCTTACCCTCCTTTGTCTGCTTTATAAATACCAGCTATTGGAAGGGGGTGTTGTTAGTTGTTTTTTTGTTTTTTTTCTTTTGTTTGATTTTTTAAATTCAGTTTAAGATATTCATTAAACCAAGAGTAACTGTTGCTAGTTTTGGAGTCTTTACTTACAGCTTTAAACCTGGAGAAAAGGCTTTTGTGTCAGAACTTTTACAGTTTTTCAAGTTAGTTTGTCTGAAAGAAGGTATGGCTTTTTGTCTGTAACCTTGCTTCTTTTATATGTTCGAATCAATTTGGATAATACATTCTTACTGTTTTCCTTCTGAATGAAGTATTCGTTATGAAACAACTGTGCATTGCTTTTAGGATACCTTCATGTGGCATACTGTGCCATGCCTTTATGTCCTTCACATCTTGTGAAGTTGCTGCCCTATTCAGATTGATGTGTCTGCATCCATACATAAACTAATTTGGCTGTAGTGGGTATTCTGTATTTAAAGGCATGTCTCAAAACTGCTCTTTACTGTCTGTAACTAATAAGCAATCAGTTCCCTAAGCCAGTACAAAATTTAATAGATTGTCTAGCATTGTTTGTCTTCCATAATTAATTCTCTAACTGATGCATCCCTGCTCCAAATCACCACTTGTATACTTGTCTGCAGACATCATAAAAATTACATGTCTCGTTACCATAAAACGTTTTAAGAACATTTATTAAAGGAGTAATTCTATTATTTGGTTTGAAGCTGTTTTCAGATTTATTTCTACCTTGTGATGTTACTCCTTGTTCTTTGTGGTTTAGCATTTCTACTTTTGAAAAGACGAGTTTTCTCTCCCAAGATCTGCTTTCATTTGATGCCAATGTTAATCACAATAAAGAAGTGTCACCACATCTAGATTTTTTTGTGATTTTGCATAATGAAGCGATTTGAGCATTGGGACAAAAAGTCTAAACCCTTGTAACTGTCTGCCTAGAAACTTGTCTCTGATAAAGTGGACATTTTCACTTGATATTACCTGCTGTGGTTTAGGAATGAGTGAAGATGATTTTTTTTTTTAAATATCATCTTTATATGGCTTGATGGAGATGAATCACTCTGTAAGCAGTTTTCTGTCCTAGTTAGTACCATAAACTCATAGAATCAGCTAGGTTGGAAAAGACTTTTAAGATCATCGAGTCCAGCTGTTACCCCAGAACTGCCAAGACCACCACTAAACCATGTCACTGAGGGCCTCATCTACATGGTTTGTGAACCCATCCAGGGACAGTGATTCCACCACTTCTCTGGGCAGCCTGTTCCAATGCCTGATCACCCTCTTGGTGAAGAAATTTTTCCTAATATCCAGTCTAAACCTCCCCTAGTGCAGCTTGAGGCCATTAGCTTGGGTCCTGTAACTTGTTACTTGGGAATAAAGGCTGACCCCCTCCTCACTACAGCCTCCTTTCAGGTAGCTGTAGAGAGTGATAAGGTGCCCCCTTGAGCCTTCTCTTCTCCAGACGACAACCCCAGCTCCCTCAGCCGTTCCTCATAAGACCATTGGTATCTGACTTTGTCTTCACTTCCCTTCCTTTTCCAGATCCTGGAGTCTTTGTGGATAGTGATGAGTCGCAACGTGAGCCTCTTGTTTACTACAGTTACAACATTAGTGACAATCCTCTTCTATAGTGGGACAGCTCTTCTCAATTTTGTGCTTTCAGTGGTAAGTAGTATGTCATTGGTTTACATGGTTCATTTTACTGAAGGAATCTAATTGTGCATGTTGTAACAAATCAAACCTAAAGCGTTGAAAAGATCTTCTAATCTTATCTAACACCAAAATTCTTTTAATATTTTGCAACTTTCAGATCTGTGCTTTGAGGGGCATTCTAGGCAAAGGACAAGATTTGCGTCCTTAACTTCCACGTTAAGGAGCTGCAGTCTTCCTATCATTCTGTTAATGGAAAACTCTTGTTTCTGGCCTTGAAGATACTGAGCTGTAACTGAGTAGCTGTGTGGTACTTAGTTGCTGAGAGTTGAAACCACAACAATAGCCTGCACAGCCACTGAAATCTTACGGCATGTCTTCACAAACAAGCCAATACTCTCAGAAGATGGAAAAAATTGTTGCTGGGAAATGTCAGCAAAAGTATTTATTTTACAAGGATTTCCTTATATTCCCATTTTTAGTGAATTGTCTTCAGCAAATCTGTATAAAAGGGTTGTTGGGTTGTTTTCATTTAACCACCGTGAGCTCTTAATAGCAGAATGCTTCATACACAAAGATTTATTAATGCTACTGCCCACAAAGTAGCTCTGAAACCTTTTTATTAAAGGTGTTTTCTTTAAAGGATGTTATTACTGAGACCACACTTGGGGTTCAGACACTTTTCTGGTGTCCTCAACAAAAGCAGGACATGGAGCTGTTGGAGCAAGTCCAGAGGAGGGCCATAAGGATGATCAGGGGGCTGGAGCACATTCTGTATGAAGACAGGCTAAGAAAGTTAGGGCTGTTCAGCTTAGAGAAAGAGAAGCTGCATGGAGACCTCATAGCAGCCTTCCAATAGCTGAAGGGAGCCTACAAGGATGCTGTGAAGGACTCTTCATCAAGGAATGTAGCAATAGGACAATGGGTAATGAGTTCAAATTTAAACAGGGGAGATTTAGGTTGGATGCAAGGAAGATATTTTTTATTGTGAGAGTGTTGAAGCACTGGAACAGGTTGCCCAAAGAAGCAGTAAATGCTCCATCCCTGGCAAGTGTTCACGGCCAGGTTGGAGAGACCCTTGAGCATCATGGTCTAGTGTGAGGCATCCCTGCCCATGATAGGGTGGTTGGAACTAGATGATCTTAAGGTCTTTTCCAAACCTGACCATTCTATGAGTCTACTTTTTACTGTATTATGGGATCTAGATAGTTTATAGTTTCTTTTGTTTCTAAATGCCACAGCTGTCTGGAATAATTTATAATGGTAGAGGTAGCTTCTTTCATCTTATTCACTGTAGCAGCTACTACTTAAAATCTAAAACATTGGCCTATGACTTCTTCCTGTTTTAACTAAACAAATACTAATCTTGGAAGCTTGACTGAAATCGACATCCTGGTTTTTAATTCAGGATCCAAAAACATTTGTTAGAGAACAAAATGTTTTGCCAGTTTAACTTCATTGCCTTCGTTGGTGCCTTCTCAGGAGGGAGGTCTTTTTAGGCCAAACTGCAAAATTGAAATCATGCTTAACAACATTTCAAGGCAGCTGTGTGGATCGTCTTCAATACTTAAGACTGAGCAGTTCACAATAAGACTTAATGGAACAGCTGTCTTGAGCTGAAGAAAATCACTGCCACTTAATTTTGTAGTTCTCTAGTTATCTTTCAGTTAATAAAGATTGCATGGGAATATTTAATTTCTTTTCTTCCTTAGTCCACAGCTTCACCCATGATGACATATTGAAGACAGTGTCTGAGAAGTCAGTATACTTAAAAATGACAAGTTTGGATAATAAATGTAGATGATTTGAATGCATTTAATTGTTCAGACACAAAATTTAGCCCTAGATGCCTAATGATTTACACCAAGTTCATTACACGCCGTTTGTGATGCATGATCTTGCCTTTTTGTCTGTCAGCAGGGTTCTGCCACTTGCTGGGGCACTGTGCAGCCAGCTGGTTTAGCAGAGCTAGTTGGGATATCGCTGTGTTGGAATCCTTTTAAAGATTAGATGCCCTAAAGGCTAATGTTTCCTCCACTTCTGCTGTAGGTTGAACATGTTATTTAAAATGATCATGTAAAGCTTCCTCCATCAAAACATGCCAGTCCTGCACTCTTGGTCTCTTGGATTTGACCATGACTTCCATTTTTCACTCCTTTTGGGCAGAGTATGAAAGTGATCTTATATATATAGGAAATATTTGTTTTAATACATTTTCAGGTTCTTTCTGTAGATTCTTCATAATGGTAGCCTTTGAAATGCAAACAGCAGAACTAATAAATTAGAAATACTGAACGTGTTTGTCCCGTATTGTACTATACTTCAAATGCACCAGGGTAATGGGATATGCTTGCCTCCCATTTCTGTGCACAGAAAATGTCATCTCTAGATATTGGTGTTCTTGTAACTGTATGAGGTCCCTCTTTTGAAGACATTTAAAATTTGCATTGAAGTAGTAGTTATTAATACTGTTAAATGTTGTGGGAGAGCACCATAACTTAGGCTTGTTTGCACTATGTATTTCATAGACTGTTGTGTCCATTCAGAGGCATGATTTCTTATCTTTATGAAAGTCTTTCTCAAAGTATCTTGCTACAAAATCTAAACAGATTTTCTTAAAACATGAAAAGGTAAATTGATGAAACTTGTTTCAAGAGTGTTTAGCATGCATTTGTTAACAGCTTATGACTGAAAGTCCGTAAATTTAGGATATTCAGTGAATAGCCTGCACTAAATTAAGATAATGCAGTCTGTTATTTGGGGCAATAAGTAAATGAAAATGCTAGCTGCTGTGAGAATTTGGTTGATTGAATCTTAAAAGTACTTTTTAGGTTAGCTTAACTGAACTGTCATGGAGTCCATGTAGAAATAACGTAACTGCTTCTTAATTTTTCCTTGGGCTTTTTTTCCTCTTAACCTGCTGTAACAGCTTAATGCAATAAGCCAAGAAAATCCAGATGTGACCCTAGGGTAAATCACTGCAGCTTTCTTAAATTGTGATGTGCATTGTTACTGAATCCCATTTGGTATTATATCATTGTTAGATTCACCTGCTATTCACATTCCTTCTTTCAGAGCTAAAGAAAAACATCCTTCAAGTCAGGAGGAGAAGGCCAGAAATGACCTTAGCAGTTCTTGTTGTTCTGGGGTCTCAAAGCATACTTAGGTCTTTTGCTGTAGTGAGATGTTTTTTCAATAATTTGATTTCCAAAGATGGGTATCTTTAACAATCCATTTTTTCTTTAAGTTCTCTTTTTGGAAAGTCTTAATTTAAGAAGTTTACAGTTTCCTGGTAGAATTCTCACTATTCTCCAGTAAGGAGAAAGAGCTTTTGTATAGAGTTCATTTGGAATGTGAAAGCAAATAGTTTCAGAGGTTTTGATCTAGTTTAATTGCTGCATCTTTGGCTGCTGCCTGGCCTAATGTCCTTACCCGTCTCCCTGTCTTTTAATGGAGGTTTGGAATGGAATTTTTACATTTTGAGTAGACTGAACCCTAAAGCTAGGTAGGCAGCATTTGAGCACATTTTATGTGTTGCTGTGGTCCAGCCAGCAGTGTCAGCTGAAAAAGCTGACTCTTGAAAATGCCACATCTTTCTTCTTACAAAAGATAATGGGCTACCTCAAGAAGGATTTTTTTTTTTTTTTTTTCTAAATGTGAAACAGAAGGAACTTGTTTAAATTCTGTCTAGGTAGAGCTGTGTTTAAAAGAAAGCACTGCTCCAGCTTTAATTGTACTCTTACTTTTTTTGTTTTGCAGGATTCTTAAGTTGCTTCAGAAGATGTTTTTGCTAGCTAAAAGTGTCACAAACTAATTTAAATTTGCCAACAAGATAATTTTTGAAGTTGTTAGCTTTTCAGCTGATTGCATTTCATCCAGTTCTAGTCATCTTGAATAAAAATTAAAGTGGTGAATTTTGAATTGATAAATGGTTTAAAAATATGTGCTTTAAAGCATACAAATAATGGGCACTTTGTTCAGAGTCTCCATTTTGAAAAGTACATCTTCCATCCAAACATTCAGTAGGAAGTAGTATCTGTAGCATGTGACTTGTTTTAGTGCATAGGTTGGTTTGTCACCCAAGGCAGAAATTACACACCTGGGAAGATGCAATCCAGTCTAATCCTGTATATGACATTTTGGAAAGAGGTCACAGTAGGTGGACAGCAGTGTGAGACTTCCAAGTTAAAGGCTGGAAGCATGGTGGGAAGTAGTTAGTAACATTTTACTGAATAGAAAGGAATTGGGAACAGACACAAATGAGTGGCATTCTTGAGACTGGTAATGGAATACTGCATGTTGTGGTGTTTGCATGGGTTTTTTTTTCTGAGTGTGTTCAGAGAGAAAAAGGGCATGAAGTGTCTGCAGACTGGATAAAAAGCTTGAAGGTAAGATTTATGGAGGCCAGGTTGTTTGGCTTATCAAAAGATTAAGATGTGGTTTATCCTAGCATATGAGTAGGTTGAAAGTAAGGCAAGTGAAAGAATTCTTTTTAATCTTGGGAAGAAAGAAAATCTAAAGCTTGCAGATGAACCATATATAAGCCATAGTTTACTACTGGACCATATGGAATGGATTTTCCTTGTTTGAGGTATTCTGTTTCAAGATGGACGCATTGATGTAGGCTTAGCCCAAGAAATTGCTGAGCCCACTAAGAGAAAAACAAGGAAAACATAGTGGACTGCAACATACAGGAAGCTAATACAATCTGATTGTATTTTCTTGGTGTTTAAACTGAAACAGTGGAGTTGCCATCGCTTCTGCTGAGACTCACCTTCAAACTCATAGGAGTATATTCAGGATTGCCAGCCTAATAAATATTACAGATTTTCTGTTTGTGAGTTCGTGTTTAATTCATATCTGATACCCAGCTGCGTAATGATTCTTGAGACAACTCTGATTTATTTGGCTTTGTAATAATAGTGGTGGTGTTAGTTGTGTTGGTTTAGGTTTTGGGGTGGGTTTTTTTTTGTTGTTGTTACTATTCAGCAATTCTTCAATCTGCTAAACATGCTGGGGAAAAGAAATTAAAAATCCAGCATTCTACTTGTTTGATCTCCATGTGACTTTGGGAAGAGCCTGAACAGGGCTGAAAGTTTTATAATGTTTAGTTGTAACTGTTAAGTCCTTTGTGGAGCAGGGGAGAAAATTATTCTTCTAGCTCTTGTGTGTTTTTCTAAATCCAACTTTATAGTATAGTATTTTGTGGCTTTCAAATGATGTCCAGTATCTGAAGCATAGCTCCATACTGTAGTTCTGGAAAGTGTTTATTGCCTTTTAATTTAAAACTCCGATTTGTTTTGCAGGTGATTTTTCTGACCACACTGTTCTACCTGTTGAGTTCCAGTGATGAGTACTACAAGCCAGTAAAGTGGGTGATTAGCCTGACACCTTTGTCTCAGCCAGGTCCCTCCTCAAATATAGTGGGTCAATCCGTGGAGGAAGCAATAAGGTATGTTGTTGATTTCTTGCACTTTCCAGAAAATTGCTTTTTTAAATTTGAAGTTTACCTATAAATACTTAGCAATTGCACCAGCTTGTGTTTCAAAGATGAGTTGCAAATCTTGACAGATTTTCAAGAACCTGGTATTGATTATTTTACCCCGTGGTTGTTAAAAGAGCAATTTGATTGGACTTGCTTATAAAAATTTCAGAGGTCTGTGCTGTAGTTGAATACTAGTCTTTCATAAAACTAGTACTAGTGAATACTAGTATTTCATGATATCCCTAACCACAGTGTGTTTGCAGCTGTGTGGCATTAACAGCGCAGCTCAGTAGGAACAAATTCATGCAGCAAAACAGTTGAAATGGAGGACCTGACATCTGTGCTGTACACATTTCAGAGTTACTTAGTTTGAACTAATTTTAGTCTAATCTTGGGGACTAAGTACCCATTTGCGGCTGAAGTGTATTAAATGTGGTCCTGGAGTGCATTTTCCACTTCCGTTTAATCTGAAAGAAATCTAGTTCATGATCTCCATGAACCAAATTACACCAAAGGGAACAACAGGGGAGTGCTCTCCTTATCCCCCTTACAGCAGTGCTGCACTGCACCTCCAGAGTGCATCCACAGTGTTTCATGCTTAGTTGCCATTCTTATATTTCACCTCTAAACTACTACAGTAATTGAAGGAGGACTTTTGTGTGTGTGTGTGTTTAAGTATGTTTCACTGAGATTTCACAATAAAGCAATTTTTGGGGTGGTACAGTAATGTATTTCATTCATCACAGATGAATGAACCTGTCAGCTTTCACCTGTTAGCAGCTTGAGACTAACATGTTGGTAACGTGATAAATGGATTTTAAATACGGTGTTTAAGTCATCAGTCACTTTTTTGAAACAGTTGATGGACTGGGCAAAGACAGCAGACTCCATGCTAAATTCTTTGCAGCCGTTGTCTCACACCACTGCTTTCTGTGTCATCTTGCACATACATACACATCAAGAATAGACTTTAAACCGGCAATGTATTGCTTCCCAAACTCATTGCCAAATGTTTGCCATTGTTCTTGGGTACACTTTACAAGTAAGTGTTGTTATCTGTTACTGGAATTAAGCTGTTTCTGGATATGTTTTGACAATGAGAAGGTTGTATCATGCTGTGAAAGATCTTGAATAACAATGGTAACTGCTGTAGTCAGTTGAATTGAAGGGGCAATCCACATAGAAAGCAACAGATTTGGAAATCTGCCAAAGCGTTAGTAGCCCTTTACTTGAGTGACTGCTGTTGAGTTTTTATTGATCACATGGTTAATATCTCAGTTCTATCTCTTCTGAAGAATGCAAGCAGATCTAGAAACTGAAAACTGTCTGACAAATAGTTCTTTTTAGCCTTGGTAGAGGGGAATAGTGGCAAAAATAGGGTATGGCTTCTCTGGGCAGGGGAAGTCTGCAAGGAAGATTGTATTAAATGCAATTTTAAGTTTGTAGGTCTGGGATGCAGGTGACCCAAGATATTTGTTAGGGTTTCGAATGATGTAAAGAAAAAAAAGATGTTAGAGAAGCCACAGGAAAACGAGTAGGAAAGAGCCAGCAGGCATCAGTAACTGCACGCACTATAAGAAAAAGCAAGTGTCTGGAGAATGTGGAATGTGAAGCTACTTGTCATGTACAAGGGAACTCAGTCTGTGTTCACTAAGGTGACCTGAATCGCTCATTCTTACTTGTTTGGTATTAGCCTGTATTTGGTGCCTAATTTGAATTTGTGCCATATGAAAAACAATTGCCACTGCAAGCCATTGCTTTTGTCACAAAGCAGCAGCTATCCTTTGTTTTTAAAGATGAGTTGTTGCTAGAGGGGCAGGAACCTAAAAATGTCTTGTTCACCTCATCTATAAAAGGTATGCAAAATGGATGTTAATGCTTGGTGATGTGATGGGAGGAAGAGGCTCCATCTGTTTCTTCATGTATTATCAGATAATGAACCTTCTGTAGTAATTTCATCATTAGACTGTGGCAGAATTACACAACCTGAATCCAGCTTCAAAATACTGATGCATTCAAATTGACCAAAAGTGTAGAAAGACCACGTTATAAATATTGAAAGTCACCAGCTGTGTTCCAGCTCCCATCACTCTTCAGCAGGACATAGCATGTGTGCAAGGCTAAGACTGTTAGTCCTACTTCTAGGACTACCAGCCCTCTTCAGAGGGCAGGGATCCTTCTGGCAAGAGATGCAGTTACATCTCTATTTCTTAGGGACCACATGACATGAAAATACTCTTCTTCCATGTTTTCAAGTACTTCTGTTGTTCTTTTACTTAAAATGGGTTCGTGAAAAGCACTGGACAACTTGGATACAGTCAAGGAAATCTGTTCTTTGTGTCTTTTGCTACTTGTGAGGAGAATGGGGAGGGGGAAGAAGAGAAGGGCAATCAGCAAATGGTTTCTGTAACTCAAGAAATTCCTGAACTTGAAGCTATTATCCAGCAAGTATCTAATCAAACCAAGATCTTTTCCCATTGCAGTTTCTGTCATTGGACCTGTGTTGTGATTTTTATTGGGTGTACTATAAGTACCTATAGATTTTATAAATATTTTTCTAATTCCCTTGATGATGAGTTTTCAAAGACAGTGACAGTTATCTGTGCACGTGGATTGATTCATAAGCTGCACTGGGGTAAAAACAGCTTTCCAGCCTATTTTGGATGAGGTGTTGAATCTGACTCTTTTTGTCACAGTACCTCAGATGTTAATTTATGCTTGAGCAGAGGGTTAAAAAAAGGTGCAGCATGGTGATACTGCAGGAGTTTTAAAGAAGTTTGGGAATAGGAGAATTACCTGCTCCAAGCCATGGGATGAAATGCCCTCCTATGAAATACTTTTGGTACGAAATCTGTTCATCCAGGACAGAGGAAGGCAAAATGCCAGCAGCACATGTCAGGTGGTAAGAACCAACAGGTGTTTGGCAAGGACAAGTCATGCCATGCCTGACCTGAAGGCTTGCTTGGCTAGCCTAGTGGTACAAGGGCAGAGCAGTGAATGACAGATCACTTGGAGGCGCTTGAAGGACGAGGTGACTTTAGGGAACACGCAGCACTGTGGGAAGACCATAGAGTTTGTTTTCAATTAAACAGGACTTTCCCCTTGTGAACCTGTGCTGGCAACAATGAATGACTGCATTGTCTCTCAGGCATTTTTTAGTAACTCCCAGAATGACCTCCCTAATTTTACCTGGCACTGAAGGGAGACTGATAATTTGGAAAGAAATTCCTTTGTGAGGAAGGGGACTGGTGACTGTCACAGAAGGGTTATCCCAGAGTAGGTTGCAGGAATTCTTTCAGCAGCACTCTCAGTCAGGGTGAGGAAGATGACTTCCTTTAGAAATGTGAGAAGCACTTGGACCAGTTTACTTTATTTAGATGATTTTAGTTCTCAGTACTAGTTAGTGTAAAATTTCATGGTAGTTATAATTGCATGAATAATGAAGTATTTTGAGTATATATTTGAGGGTATAAAATATTCGTTATTGCATGAATAATGAGTATTTTGAGGGTCAGGGGAGAGCTGTTACCTGGACATATCAGTGTGAGATTTGCTTTGTTCAGAAAGGTTCTGTAAAATCAAGTTAGTTCATAAATCACCTACCTCACTTCGTAAGCAGGAAAATTATTGTCCTTTACCCCTGGAATAGGGAGGTGGTGCCCTTGTCTGGATTCCTCCCCCTTTCCCTGAATGTATGAACCACTATAAACCTCCAGTTTCACAGGTCTCCAAAGTAGTGGCATGCACACCTTTGCCTGAACCATTTTCCTTTCCCTGAGCAGCATGTCGTTCTCTTCCTGAATGCACCATACCCTTCTTCCCTGAAGCTCCCATTCTGCTTGCTCTGGTGGAGATATTGCACATTACTAAGTTGCATGTTCTCACGGCCTCGGTGCAATTTAGTGTGTGCGATACTTTCACATGAGTGCATGCACACGGGTATGGCTGTGGCTTAAAGTTACTGCAGCTTTCAATTTTGGTGGGGCCTAGTTACACTGTGAAATGGTCTTAAACCAAGATCAGTATTTTGAGTGATGTCTTGAAACACGTGTTAGTGGAAGTTTGTTCTGTAATGCCAGGAAGATGAGTACCGTTTGTTTTCAATTTGAGAAGGGTTATCATTATTTGCTTCATTTTCTTCATTTGCCACGTACACCTCAAATTTGATTAGATTCTTCATTGGTTATATAAAAGTAATCTCAAATATTGGGTGTTTCTAAAGAGGACAAAGTAAAGATATTCTTAACTTAAATTTTCCAGAAAGCCGAAGAGAGATTCAGTATGAAGAAAACCTGTGGTGCCTTGATGGCTGAAATAGGTTCTTAATGCATTTCCAACTTTTATTTATTAACATTTAAAGAGATCTAAAATGAACTACCATGCAAACAAACAAATAAACAAAAAAGCTGTTGAAGCATCTAGCTGGTTTGCTCTGGCACCCCAGCAGTACTGATGAAGAAAATGAGATGGTGATACAATTCCCATAGAAAACAATAATCTTCCAGCATGTTAAGCTAATGCTTAGAAAAAGCAAAATGTGTGATTTTGTTCGGTTTACTGCAAGAGTAATAATGTCTTTCAGCTTAATTTTTCCAAGACAACTGTTAACTGACTGGATTTTTGACTGAACTTTTGCATGCAGTGTATGTTCTTTAGCAGCAAGAGTATCTCTTGCGGAAATCTCCTTTGTCACAGGAATGCATTTAACAGGACCTTCCTGAAATTTTATAAGCTCTACTTACTGCATATGTTATGAGATAGGAATAGAAATTAAAATTATTCTGCTTTAATGAAATAATTTTCTAGTGTAAAACTGGGAATAACATATACTTTTTAATTACGTGGAGGAAAGGAAAGCTTCAATTGAGCTACTGGAGAGAAAAAAAAAGGTAGAGTGTAGTCTATAAATCTAGAAGAAATGCTGCAATGTTTCAGTACGTTTGCAGAACCAAACTGAGAGTAGCTGTAACCTGATTATCCTAGTGGGACAGATAGTAGTATTTATCGGCTGAATGTTTTAGTAGCAATAACCCAATAACCATATGACTCGCTTGTAGCACTATGTTAGTCTTAAATATTGTCCTATGCAAAAAAAGGATTTGCCTTTACCAGTATTTCCTTTTTCTTTTACACTGAATTGTTCTTACTAAACACATCTGTATGTGTATTGCTTTACATACAAATGATTTTAAAAAGTTAAAGAATAATTCAAAGACTACTTCAGAAAATAATGGGTTTACTCATGCTTAATCTTTACTCTTTTTTTCCAAATTTACCTGAAACTGTGAAAAAATGTTCATTATTGTACACACATAATTGAGGTTGAGGGTTGAGGATATCACAAAGTCTGTAGGAATTTTACAGTTTATTACTCTTAATTCATGAGATTATGTAAGTGCATAATCAGATGCTGTAACAGTCTGTTCTCTGTGCCATGCACATTGTATACAGCAAGTGTATTTTCAAACACATCGACAGGATATTGAGGACTTCCTTGTTTTATAGGAGGCAGTGCCAATATTCTGCTGTTTGCTTCTTTCATATTCCAGATGGCGCATTCTGTATATTCTAACAGCAGTTTCTGTCAGTGCGTTTTTGTAGTTTGTAATTCTGTGACTGTCCAGTTTGTTTAAGACTGAAGGTGTCTGTAAACACATAGAGGACGTGGGTTGGCTGTGTATGTGCACATTTGCCCACGTTCTTTACGAATAATGTAACTACATAGTGTCTTAGATACCAGTCCTTTAATTACATGTTGCACTTATGAATTCCATATGTAAGCTGCTGCTTCTACAACACCAGCTTTTTAAAACAGTTATTTGTATGTCAGAACTTACAATCTGTATTTAAATTAAAGTTTTGTTGGTGTGACATAGACTGTGTCAGTAAAACCAGTGACACTTAATTTGTGTCTCATATTCAGTTCAGCCAGTTAGTTTCTCTCTTTGCTTCTAAGGCAGGCCTAGGAGGTAGCTGGGAGGGATGGAAAGACAAAGGTTGCTGAAAGAATTGTTAGATGTATAGGAAAGAGGTCTTCTACCAGGCCTTTCTAACAATAAAGGGATACTATGAGATTTATTTTTAGTATAACATATTGCAGGATTCTATGCTCGCATATCAAATAACTCTTTTTGTGTGTATGTAAGATTGGAGTATATATTATTATAACCTTGGTTAGATTTCTGCTGTTTAAAATACAGATTATTGTACTGTAAAAAAGCAGCAAGGAGGCCAATATAAAACTACAGGATTTCCTGACATTTTAAAGATTTAACATCACAGCTTTAGCTTTTTACTCTTTTGTCTTATTATGACAAATTATAAGGTCAATCCATTATTTATTCACTCCACCAGCATAAGCAATCAGACTGCCCTCTTCTCTATGCCTGTGATTCATATTCTTGTAATAGTAAAAATCTGAACAAACTGGGAGTTTCTTAAGACTGAAATGGATCTCGAGCTTTATTGAGTCCAGGTAGCTGTTTCTCTCATTCATGCACTTTTCAGGCTAAAATGGGGATCTAAAAGAATTGCATCCTTACAAGTGGTGTGGAGAATAACAAATGTTCGATATACTGTGCCCAGTGCGTGCTGAAAGCTAAGAAATTCTTGAGCAAGGCAAGAGGGAAGACTGACTGTATAGCTGAACAGCAGAGTAACAAAGGCCAAGGAAATGAGAAACTACCCTTTAAAAAGCTGCAGTTTTAGCTAAATGAAGAAAACAAAAGGATCATCAACTTTAGCAAATAAAAATAGGCTGAGGGCAGGGGGGAGGTGATTCAGTTGCTGAAAGCTCCACAAAATGCTGTTAAACCAAACCACCTTTTTCCATATGCATCAGAAGCCAGAAGCACTCAGGAGGGCTGAGGGATAACAAGAATACTCAGCAACCACAGGGCTGCTGCAGCCCGTTGCAGGGGGGAGGTAAATGGATGCTGTGTTGTTTGTTGCTGTGAAGGTGAGTGGAGGGAGTCACATTGTAAAAGGCTTCTTACGGCCAGCTGCAGCAAAATCAGAAATTAAAGTGGTGGTAGAAGAGGTTGTAGAAGAAACAGACAGAAAATGAGCAAGAGGAAATTACTGAGAGTGGATGAGACTGAGTCACCCAACTAAACTCAGGGCCAAAATTAAAAAAAGCAATGTTCTTTTTCTGCCCGGGAAGTACAGGCTTGTCAGCTGAACATCAGTACAGTGCAACTTAGTGAGCACTGAAGTTAAGGACATACCAACACCTGGTGAATATGATTTAGTTGGAGTTTCCACAGAGAGAAGCTTGCCTTACTCTCATGGTTTTTTAAGAGGTCAGCAAGCAAGGCCACTAATAAGTTCATCTGTCTACTGTGTTCTACTGAAGTTTCATAAAGGCATTTTATAGCACCTCTTTCCGAAGACTTTCAAGGAAATTAAGTAGCGATGAGATAACAGAGAAGGTTTCTTCATGGATAAATAATCATGTAAAATATAAGAAACAGAGGGCAGGAGTAAATGATGGTGTTGAGGTAAGGACCTCTGCTACTGCATCTATTCATAATTGCCTTGGGAAAGAAGTAGCGAGGGACGCCTCACTGATGCTGGTAGACTAGTTTGAGCTAGTAAGGGTAAGGGCTGATTGTGGAATTGCAGCAGGATTATAGATAAATTCAGTTAGAAGACAGCAGTGTCTTCTGCTGGGGGATAAAATGACTTATGAAATACCATGTAGATGAAAGTGATGCATGAGGGTGAAAACCAAGCCTAACTTCACACATAAACGAATGGCCTCTGTGCTGTCTTGTTACCACTTGGGAGCTGTATTTTCAGGTAGGCATGCTGGCTCAATGCTTGGTTATACTTAAAAGACCTCCGCAGGTGTATTAATCATTAAGATTTGTTACAACAGACTCAGACAACAGAAATACACAATATTACTTTGATTGTGTTAATCTGTGGTTTACCTATCCCCTGAATTACTGTATGCCATTCTGATTCTTGCATCTCAGAAAGCTAAGAGTGTAACATAACTGATTAGAAGAATGAAGTTAAGCATCAGTTTCAGTATGAGGAATGACTGATCTGATTAGGACTCTTCAGCCTGGATAAAGGATGTTACATAAATGAGGTTTGCAAGATCAGAACCAGTGTGAAAAGGATGACTGAGGAGAAAAGGATGACTCCTCATGGTCTCTTCCAGCATAAAATCTTGGGATCATTAAAAGCAAGGTTTAAAAATCAGAAAAGTGTGTTGGTTCATGCAACAGGCAGTAGACATGGGGAAGGTCCTGCCAAAGAATGTTAAAGTTGCAGCAACTTGCAGAATTGGTACAGGGCTAAGAATAATGCTCCATCGCTGGCAGTGTTCAAGGCCACGTTGGACAGAGCCTTGGGTGACATGGTTTAGCGTGAGGTGTCCCTGTCCATGGCAAGGGTTTTGGAGGTAGATGATCTCAAGGTCCTTTCCAACCCTAACTATTCTGTGATTCTATGATTATGGCACACGTGTGCACTACAAACAGCAAAGGAAGGGATGCCTTAGTGAAGAAATCTCCCCACAAGATACTGTCAGCAAAATAGGAGGCAGTTTGAATTCGGTGCCTATTATTTGATCTTAACACTGTAAGGTTGGTAGATTTGACCTGCTACACTGAGATGTGCTACGCTCCTTAAATACTATTTGCCGCATAGCATATATCTAAGTTGTTTGATACATGTTCCAGCCCAGACTGCCTAGATCCTGATCCTTCACTTGCCAAACTTCTCCCCATTTCATGTTGCTGACTTTTCTCCCCCAGTATACAAGGAACTCAGGAAGAGAGAAGTGCATGTATCCAAATCTGACCCCTCAAAATAAGGGCGGCATCAGGATACAAAACTTGATCTGTGATCTCGGAAGTATTTCCAGGTGCTGCATACTAAGCATACCCAAAGAGTGCTCTGGCAGAAAGCCTAGATCTCATGGTATGGAAAAACTGTAATAAGCTGTTGACGATGCATATATGGAGATTGCATATACAAAATTTTCTAAAACTTATTTAACTCAGCTCCTTCTGAGCATCGGACACCCCATATGTTTTTTCTTAATTGTTCCCTCAAAACAAATAATTGTTAAATCCATACATATTTTGCATGCATCCTCATAGGGGAGGAGTAGAACAAGCCCATACACAGCATTTTCAGGTTGAAAGCATCTAGCAAGCATCAAGTAATTATGGTGTTTAGAATAAAAAGAAGAGGGACTCATCTGCATAGCTATAGACGAGCTAGTTACCCTTATCTCCCTTTCAATCAAATGGCATCTAGGCAATATAGACAGGAGAGTCTAGGGCACTGTTCTCGTGCTAAAGCAACCACTTGAAGTAGATCAGATATGTGTAAGCTAAACCCACTTTTTCTCTCTACTGATTGTAAGATGAGTCTATTCTGACTGCTTTAAGCACAGGACAATTTAGATATCCAAACCTGACCAGGAATAACTTCATGTCCTTTATCAATTATATTCAGCTAAGAAAGAAATTGTTTCAAGAATTTTAATTGCCTGAAGAAGGAATAAAAGTTTCAGATGTACAATAGAATATAGCCTGGTAAGTGTCCATGAACTATATGCTTCTCAGGTTAAATTCAGCAAATGGGTTGTTCTTACTGTGATTATTAGTTTCTAAAAGACCTGTTTGTACAAATCTGCAGGGATCTTGTTTCTTATTACAAATTATAACTGTAGTTTCTTCAGAACAAAATGTTGATAACACTAGTTATTTTAACTATTCATAAAAGGTGACCTCTTTGATAGCAATCTGGTGGTCAAAACTGATTATCACTATATACTTTTGAATGATATTATCTTCATTACTGTATTTTGTGCTATTCAAATATCATGCATATCTGCTTCTTCTACAAGGAATAATATTCGTTTGTTAGGAAAAAGAATCCTACTTACAAAGAGGAGTCATGAAGAAGCAGCTGACATGTAAGTTAGTCATACTTCCTTGTGACTTGTCTCCTAAAGACATACATGGCCAATCTGCTCATAAAATCCACAGGCACACTGTTGATAGTGAGAGACACAAAGCCTACTGTTGTTAAACTTTTGGCCAATCTTCTCAAAGTTTCCAGGTAACAAATATAATAGGCTAAATAGTAATGGTTCAGTGATAAAGAAGAAGGAACAACCAAGAAAAGAAAGCCAGTGTCACATAACAATTTGGTAGCAGATGAGTCAAGTCAATGAAGCCTGTTTGAGCTAAGGCTGTAGCTAATGCCACAACCAGCAGCAATATTAACCATATGGGAGTCTGAGATTTGGAAGGATGGTTGCAAGTACAAACCCACCCCCTCATCTCCTGGCTCCTGAGGGAAAAGGGCATCAAAGCATCTTAATTTCAAATCTCACCCAGTTTTAAAGAATATAGATTTTTTTTTTCTTTAGTCTTTGTGTATGAGAGTACAGCATTCACACAGTGAGCCTTCTACTCCACAGGAGCATGGAAGAAAGAATGACTCATAACTCTGGATGCTGATGCTGCCTTGGCAATGGTAGAGGCTCCCACAGCAAAGCTCAGAGGTGCTCCATAATCCTTCAGTACAAGTTAGGGCAACTGCCAGATGTCTTAAATTACACAAAAAAAAGGAGTCATATGAAGTAGCAATGAGCAAGAGAGATGAACTCTCTATACTAGAAACATGGAGAGTCATAAGTTTCCTGGTTTTAGGCTCTCATGAAATCCCCCCATGATGAGACAATTAGCTGGGCTTAGCTCACTGTTTTGTTATTGTTTACATATAGTCAGAGATAGACAGATAGATAAACAGTGTAGCAAACGTTTTCTATCACACAATGTATTTGTCCTTACATGACAGTTTACTTCCATGCCTTTTTCTAATAGGATTATGAATGAGGAAAAAAAAAGTGTGATCTTGAAGGAGAAGGAAGTTTGGCAGCAAGAAAAAAAGGAGATGAGTAATACTTCTGTTTCTGTTTTTCAGAAGGTTTATTTGAAAGCTCTGTTGTGCCCAAAGTGTTGACTCACCATGACACTTTTCAGCATCTACATTACCCTGAAGCAAAGCAAACTTCTATATGGGAAAGTAAAAAGCGGTTGCAGTGGGGGGAAGTGAGAGGTTTGTATTGAGTAGTGTAGATTGAGGAGCTTTATAACTAATCTGCTCATTGGGCGGGCGGGAAGAGGATGGGGGAAAGAGAGAGAAAATTTGCTTTCAACTCTCAGCCTGGTAAATTAAAGTTAAAATGAAAAAGTCAAACTGAGTTTATAACTTCCTGCACATTATTGCTAGTACCAAGGAACTCAAGAGACAAATTATTTGCCCAGCTGTCCTTGCACAGCCCTTCTGCCTTCAGAGTACACCTTCAGTGACCCTTGAGCACCCCAATTGCCATCTGTGGGTAGGCATGGCTGTGACCAGCTGTACTTTACGGTGACATACAGGGAGTTACCCAACTGATGGTGAACTGAGAGGAATGGGATATTGCTCAGCCTCTTGCCCTGTATTGCTCATCAGAGTTAGTAAGTTTAAAGATTAGTAAAACTATTTTTGTCACTGAGGTTAACAGATATAACTGTGAATGCACACAGGCTGCAAAACTGAGAAAGAACTTGTCATTTTACATAAAAACTTTTCAAAGCAGAGCTACACTTTTTGGAGTTCCATATTTCTTACACACGTGAATAGGCTTCTGCCTTCTCCCATTTTTGTTCTTCATAACAAATCTGGATCTTCTCTGTGTACTGCATAATAAAATGGCAGCTTCCACTGACCCAAAGTGATTAGAAGAGTTCAGGAAATGGACAGCTGTTCTGGAAATTTACTTTCAATCATTTTAGTATGCTATGCATTTTTCTCTCACTATTACTTGTGCTTAATAATAGTGTGTTGTTTGCTGAAATTAATATTATTTTTATTTAAATCACTGACGTTAGTTAAATTTTGAGATATATTTGTGCATTTCGAGTAAAACAGAAATTAATAATTCTGTGGTTAGGAGGCATTCTCAACAAGACAAATTCAGAGGCCAGTCTTGTAGCTAAAAGAGCATACGAGCAATTTAGAAGAATCATAGAACCGTAGAATCATAGAATAGTTAGGGATGGAAAGGACCTTAATATCATCTACCTCCAAACCCCCTGCCATGGGCAGGGACACCTCACACTCAACCATGTCACCCAAGGCTCTGTCCAACCTGGCCTTGAACACCACCAGGGGTGAAGCATTCACATCCTCCTTGGGCAACTCATTCCAGTGCCTCACCACCCTTACAGTAAAGAAGTTCTTCCTTATATCCAATCTAAACTTCCCCTGCTTAAGTTTGAACCCGTTACCCCTTGTCCTGTCACTACAGTCCTTAATGAAGAGTCCCTCCCCATATCCTTATAGGCCCCCTTCAGATACTGGAAGGCCGCTAGGAGGTCTTCACGCAGCCTTCTCTTCTCCAGGCTGAACAGCCCCAACTTTCTCAGCCTGTCTTCACATGGGAGGTGCTCCAGCCCCTGATCGTGTTTCTTTTAGTACTTTTAATAATGCCTTAATTGGTAGGTTTAAGCATGAAATTTTTTTTTTTGTTGTTCTATGC
>JANHGB010058782.1:0-25121 GCA_026283785.1 Coracopsis vasa | reverse complement strand
GCTTACACTTTTTATTGAAAGTGTAAGAGAATTACAGTTGAGCAACCTGGTCTAGTGGAAGGTGTCCCTGCCTGTGGCAGAGGCTTGGAACAAGATGAGCTTTAGGGTTCATTCCAACCCAAACCAATCTGTGAGTCTACAGAGATTTGTAATTTGTTGAGGAATGCTCCAAGAGATATGACTCATTCCTAAGTGGCTTTAATTTTTCCAAAAGGACGGTTCTTGTGCAGTTCAAATACTGATCTCAAAAGCCATTAACAGGCTATTAAATAACACGTACTGAAAGGAATGCCATTCTTCCTCTTTATGCATAGCAATACATTATTTATTTGCATGGAGACTTAAGGCTATTGCATCCTGACCTTTAAAAACAGTTATGAGTCTCCAGAAAATAACAGGATCCTTACCTTTAGGCCTGTGTTTACCTGTAATTGGGAAGTGTAACTCTTACCAGCACCTGCCAGAAGGATACAAGACTCAAAAAGGAAACTGGAGAAAAGAAAACCTGAAAAACACAGCAAAATGCACCCAAAAAATTGACCCCAACCCCCCAACAAAACATACACCTCAAAAGCAGACATCTTTTTCTCTCCCTCCCGCCCCAACACCCCTAAATTCTCAAGCCCACTGCAAAGTCTGTTATAATGGCATAGTTTCCTTCAGATCTTTTCAATAATCTAAGCCTAAAAAGAAGGGGCTTAAGAAGTCATGATCCCCAGTTTTTCCTGGTTCTACAGCTTCCTGTGTGCTCAAATTCAAAACCTGTGCCTGGCCAGCACTGTGTGTTGGCTGAGCCTTAAAGGCCAGCAGAACTTTGGTCTATAGTTCTTGTTTAATCAACTTGAAAAACTTCAGTATGTGTATGTTGAAAATTAATGCATGTCTCTAAAAAATAGTGTGATCATTTTGAAAATGAGGTGGAAATATTCACAGCCATCCTGAAGCTTTAATAGCTGTCGTGCTGATCTGTATGATAAAGGGGGAAGACTTTTGATCAGAGATCTGGAGTACCTCTGCTCTGGAGACAGGCTGAGATTGCTGGGCTTGTTCAGCTTAGAGAAGAGAAGGCTTTGGGGAGACCTTAGAGCAATTTCCAGTGCCTAAAGGGGCTGACAAGAAAGCTCAAGAGGGGCTTTTGACAAGGGCCTGTAGGGACAGGCCAAGGGGGAATGGCTTTAACCTGACAAAGGGGAGACTGAGATGAGACATTAGGAAGAAATTCTTACCTGTGAGGGTGGTGAGGCCCTGGCACGGGGTGCCCAGAGAAGTTGTGGCTGCCCCATCCCTGGCAGTGTTCAAGGCCAGGCTGGGCAGGGCTTGGAGCAACCTGGTCTAGTGGAAGGTGTCCCTACCTGTGCAGGGATAACTTTGGAACTGGGTGGACTTTAAGGTACCTTTCAACCCAAATCATGTGATTCTATGATATTCAGATTATAAGATGCTTAAACCAGCATTTATATATGGAAGACTCTTCTTTATCCAGTTATCAGCTACTGTAGCTTTTTTGAAACTAATATAAAGGTATTGGTGATAAAATCCTAAGAGTTTGAAGAGACAATAAAGAAAAAAGGAAAAACAAAGATGTACTGCAGTAGGATGAATGTGTATGTGCGCCTGCATGATGCAGTGCTTCAATATTTAATTTGATCATTTTCATGTGAACATGGTCAGGCACAGATTGAAGGAGTTATATTTAGAGAATAGTAAAGAGTTTGTGATAGTTTTTTAAGAACTTACCTGCCATCAGACCATCTCTAGCTGGATGGTTTTGTTCCTCAGGTAACACTCAGAACTATTATCTGTTGAATGTGCAGAACAGTGAGGTTGCATAACTGGCCCCTGAAGACTACTTGAAGTGTTCTACTCTGCTTTGTAATAGGTTTGAGTTAAATATTGTTCAGCTGGGGGGAAGAAAGAAAAGAGCAATTAAACATGCATTAAGTATTCTTATTTCAGTTGCAAGGCTTATTTTTCACTGTTGTTTCCATATCTTCTTGAGGATGCATGTTTATTCCTCAAGTGTGGGGATTAGAGAAAGGCATCACATGTGACTGGGTGATTTCATACAGAATTACTGTGTTTCCAGGGAAAAAAGCAAATATTTTGTTACCCCTGAATCTGCAGGCAAAATATTAAGTTTAATATTAATCACTACAGAAAAGAGATTGAGGGGGTTTTCTTCCCTCTATTTTATCTCCTTTCCTGTCTCCATCCATTGGCTTTGTGGGGGCTGTTAGAGCAGCACAAGGGATCCTGCTGGCGGAGTTGGATGCTGTGGTAACTTCAAGCACACTTGCAGAATGGGGCTTGGGGCAGGATGTTTTGGCAAAGTTACTTTAATGTCTAGGTGTTAAATAGATATGTGCTGAGGGTAAGCTGGAGAAAAAAAAATGTTCTGTGCAAAATGCTTCTGAGCAGGTTAACTAAGTCTTTGTAATAACTGTATAATAGCAAGTGTGTCGTGGAACTTGATATATTCTACACTGCCACAGTAAAGCTGTGATCATAAAACTTGATAAAGTTATGGTGGGGGAAATGGGTTTCAGTAGTACCTGTGGAAGAGATGCAGGGTATTCTCTGCTATTCTCTATTCCAGAAATAGATGGCAGTGTTTAAAGCCTTTCCACAAGTACACATATACACGAAGAAGTGACGTGATTTTAAACTAGGCTTGGTTTAGTTTGAAGAAGACAAATGCAGCACACACATGTAATACACAGTAATGGAAGGGGAAAGGTTAGTGTTTGGGTTTTTTGGGGTTTTTTTCTTGCCCTTTTTTGTTTTGTTTTGTTTTTTGTTTGTTTATTTTGATTTTTTTTTTTTGAACTCAGATTGCTACCACTTGGTGGCAAGGTTTGTAGTATTTGAGGGGTGACCAGATTAGTCTTAGGCAAAACAGACTGATAGGCTGGGGAGAGGACATGCATTCTTTGTTTAATTCAACAAATAACCACTTTGTATCTCCTTGACTAGAATTTGGCTACAGATTGAAGAATATTAATTTTGAATAAAGTCTTCATATACCCTGTAGGCTTTTGGACAAGAAATGTGATATAACCTGGGAGCTTTTATTTTAAATCCTACAGCTGGTGTTGAAAGGGGTCTGTCCTGCATGGTAGTACAAGGGGGAATGGCTTTAAGTGGAAAGAGGATGGATTTAGGTTAGATGTTAGGAAGAATGATTGCAGGTCCCCGATGCTTCCTGTAAGCAGGTGAGCTTTGAACTGGGTCAAGTTCCAAAAAGACATTCCAGAGATCTTTGATCTTTGTTAATCATTGTTTAATCTCAGTCTGGTCAACTGTTTTGTGAGTTAGGATTGCTATGGAACAGGATGAGAGTTGCTATAGGAAGCAGGGAGTTGGTGTGAGTGCATGGTGAAGGTGACCTCTTGTCAGAAGCCTCTGGATCTCTGTAGGCAGCTTATGAAACTATGGCTTCACCTGTGCTATGTGGGAGCTTGCTGATGAAGTTGTTTGGGCTGAGGTCTATGAAGACCTGGTTTTTCTTGCCATCTTAACCACAGAAACACTGTTATTCACTTGAAACTAATGAGAATAGGCTTGAGTGTCTAAGTTTGGTTTTGTGAAAATTAAATTTGTTATTATTCAAAATTAATTTACATTTCTTACTGCTCAAAATGACTAGTTAGATCACTTGTAATTCTTAAACATACACACAAGCTTAATAACTGCACCTGTCTTTAGCTTCTGTGCTTGCTACTACAAATGTGTTGGCTGTTTGAATGTTTTGCGGATTATTGTATTTCTTCCGGAGACTGTGTGCAAATGGCTTGTTTGATTGCTGAGGTGCCTGGGCATGCAACACAAAAACTAAGCTTTGTTTTTTTGCTTCTTGAATGTCTTTCTGAAATTGTAAGCCAGTGAAAAATGATCTGCCTGTAAAGTAAGCATTCTGCTACAGGGAATGTAGGTAAGAAAGAGCATGTTATTAGCCTTAAGGAGTCCTGCTATAGCAGGAGGTAATGGTGAGTGGTGCTTCAAGCCAAGATGAATTCCTTGGGCAGCTTGTAATTGAACTCTGTGGTCTTCCAGAATGATCCAAATCTGAGTTAAATCATGAATGTGTTTGGCACCTGTTTTTCTTGAGAAACAGCAGCTCACCTTAATGTCTTCACAAATGGGTCTTTCTTCTGAGTTACTGATCCCTGCTGTGAGAGCATAAAATACTGGGTTCACTTGCACATTTGCAACAGTACTGACTTTGAACTCGTAAGGCTGTGAAGTTCATAAGTAGAAGCTCATTACGCAACTGCATTCCAATTCTATGCTTCCCAGACTGTACAGTGGAAGCTGGCTTTGCTATTTCATGTGAAACAATTATATCATGTTAGATGGTACAGTGAGTGAAATTTCCTCCTAAAATAATTTAATGCAATTTCACTGCTAAACTATGGAGCCTGCTTATTATTTTTTCTGGTTAAATCCATCATTGGTTCATAAAATGCTTTCTTAAATGTAATATAAACTGAAATCAACTTTTTGTCCTTTGACGGCACTGACAGTTTTCCATTTTTAAAGGCCTTTTGGAAGGCTGTAGAAATTTACAGGCATATACTTTGTGGGCTTTCTGCTAGTTAAATGTGCTCTGTAGCAGCGAATCTATGCAATCTATCATCTATACTTCATGTGTATAATTTATCGCTGGGTGATGTCCAGATACGGTCCTCTGTTGGAAGATGGAGTGCAGTGTAGAATCTTATGACAACAGACCAAGAGAGCTGGGCTTGTTCAGCCTTGAGAAAGCTCTGGGTAGGCCTTGGAGCAGCTTCCAGTGCTTAAAGGGACTGACAAGAAAGCTGGAGAGCAGCTTTTAGCAAGGGCATGTAGACACAAGACAAGGGGGAATGGCTTTAAACTGACAGAGGGGAAATTGAGATGAGACACTGCGAAGAAGTTTTTCCATGTGAGGGTGGTGAGGCTCTGGCACAGGGTGCCCAGAGAAGCTATGGCTGCCCCATCACTGGTAGTGTTGAAGGCCAGGCTGGGCGGGGCTTGGAGCAACCTGCTCTATTGGAAGGTGTCCCTGCCTGTGGCAGGGAGTTGGAACTGGGTGAACTTTAAGGTTCCTTCTAACCTGAACCACTCTGATTCTACGGTTGGGTTTGTATCATGCTAGTTCTTCCGCAGTAAACCATGGGAGATCAGACTCTGTGCTTTTGCATGATTCATTCCACTACTTAGTTGCTCTTCAGATTTTCATATTATTGCTTAAAAATCAACCCCTTCTCTCTTGCCTGTAAAAGTGTGTTCTGTGTATCTGAATAGGAGTGTTCTCAAGTTGTTTTCCAGGCACAATTGAACACAAGATTTACGCATTTTTCAACAATTACAAAAACACAGCTGCACTTCTTGCTTGTTGAGACTTGAGACTATAGTGACATTTCTCGTGCTCACAGACTATTCTTGATCCCAATGAGGGGTTTGTCAGGAGAAGCATGCAAAAGTCTTCACATCTTTTTCATATGCTTGTCTTGGCAAGATCTCTCTCAAAATTACAGTATTTTTGGGACGGTTAATAGGGAAGAAAACAAATGCTAATGATTTGAACTGTTTTCTTCTATTAAATTTGTTAGTGCACTAGTAAATGGAAGAGAAAAATCACTTTTGAGCTCTGGAGAATGGAAAGAAAAGGTAGGTGAATCCTCTTCATCTTAGGCTGTAGGTCTAATTTCAGGGGGAGCATGTCCCTGGGCAAGTTTAAAAGCAAGCATTTCAATTGAAATAGTTTATTTAGTTGGATTTCATGAGATACTGTCAAGTTGGCAACTGCACAGTTCAATATGTCATTGCAAAAGAGCTTTGTAAATATTTTCACTTGCAGCTGGTTACAGCTGGGCCTGTGGCTTTTGGAGTCTTCCTGGAAAAAGAGTAACTTAAGAATCAAATATTTTTGACAAGAACTTTTATTAATGATTTTTCAAACTGTTTACTTTATGCAGAAAATGAACTCTAAGGCAAAATCCTCATGTAGCCTCTTGAACATAAGGATTTTGGACCACTATCCAAGTAGTAAAAACCACATGGAAAAGCTGACTTTATGAGAAATGCTGCTTATTCCATTAAGTGTCCTATGGTGATTTACAAAGAAAGTGCTTAAAGGGTTTTCCAAAAACCCACTTCCCATTAAATCTTTCCAGAAACTCAAATGTGATATTACTTAGGGAGTTTAAATTGGGCCACTAATACAGTGCATACAAACCCAAAATTCAGGCCACACACAGGGGATAAGTGAGTTAAAGTAAAACCATGCAGTTGTTTTTTTGCATGAGGTTTGCCAATTGTGTTACTAGCCATGATAGTAATAGAAAAAAGGACAGTGGAAGTGTCTGTTTACCAGCAAACGTCTGTAACCATGCAACAATGTTTGTTTCTTTTCTATCAGAGGTTTTTCTGTTTTTAACACCGTATTCCAGGCTGCAATCTCTAATTTAAGAATGGCTTTGTTAGGCCAGAGCAGAAGAATCTTTAGTCTTAGTGTGTTGTTTTTTATAAGACATTCAACACAGTACCCCACCAGCAATCAAATAATAAGTATGCAGGGAAACTTGTCAGAACGTGGTTCTGGGGTTCAGTGATCTCTCATTCTAGGAAGAGCATCTTGAACCACAAAGCATGTAATTGTGACTGTATTGGCTTTTAAATCCATGAGTGTTTCCAGACCATTTCTTGATGCCATCTGAACTTTCTGGAACCATTTGAACTTCTGCAGCAAGGAATTCCATGGTTTAAAGATTACGAAATATGTATTTCCTTTTGTTTGTCTCCATGGAAATTTAAGGGCTACAATAATAAATCAAAACCTAACATGGCAGTGTGTCACAGCAAGAAAGGAAAAAAAATCGAGATTAAGCTTCTTTGTTCTTGCAGCTGTAAGTAGATATCTACCATACAGAATTAATAATAGGCAAATAACCAGAGTCTCTACGTAGTACAGCCGTAGTGAAGAGAGAGTTCATGGAGCACTAGGCAGTCTGTAAATGCTAGCCTTTGCAAGTTTCATAATCCAAATGGAAGATAAGCATGAGGTAGGAGAGACTAAATACAAGTGGAGAAAACAATGAAAACACTGCAAGCACTCTTAGTATGCAAGTTTTTGAAGGGGTTAGCTGGTTTAAAAGGTGTGGTTTTACTTTTTATCTTCTCTAATGGGAAATTTGTTTGGAAGGTACAAGTTGAACAGAACTGTGATGAATATATAAAGGAAAAATATAATTGAAGATTTGTGGGAATTGTTCTAGTGTCATAAAACTCCTTTGTGCTGCTTCAGATGTTTTCCCACTTGTGAAGATGTTTTATTACTTGTAATCTCTCCTTTGCAACCACCTTATATGGAGAGTTGAGTATGCATGTTTTTTGCTAAAGTATTAACTGGGGTTAGATACAGACTCAGCAATGGAGGTCTGCAGGTGAGCTTTGCAGTTTGAGTAAGAAGTTTGAGGTAAGTTATAAACTTCATAGACTAGTGACTTAAAAAGTAAGCTACAAAAATAAGTCTTCCCAAATCAGGGAAGAAAGAGTAGTGTTCAGGTTCTAATAGATAAAAATCTGTGAAGTGGATTTAGTGAAGGGAATGAATTTGTTACCTTCAAATGTCCATGTGTTGCTCCTCTAAAAAACAGCAAAACTAAGCAGTGAGAATATTTGGTGTATGTGGCTTTTAGAAGTAAAAAAATGTGACCTGAAGGCTCAAGGAATGTTGGTAGTAGAAAAATACATTTAATTGTTCAAAAACTGGAATAATTTTATGACCTATCTGTAATGTAAAAATGTTTGCATATATGTTTAAGTTGGGGGGGGGGGCATGGGACAACACTCTGGGGCTTTTCTTTAAAGGCATTTAACATCAGACTTGTTTTCCTTTTAGAAAGTTTGGATAATGAATGTGCTGGTAATAACTTTCTTAAAATTAACAAATACAAATCCTTTCAAGTACGATGTCACACATTCAACTCCCTGAAACTAATATGTTCAGTTGGATCTTATTTTGAAGAGTATCATGGTACCAAGTAGCATAGTATCAGGTTTCTTAAAAGAGATGCCCAGTGAATATGTGTGTAATGTTTGTTGTGTTCTGTCTTCTGTTTTCTAGTCTCTCCCTTATTCATGTCTCTCTTGGTTTCAGTTCTCAGTGATTTATTTTTTTTTTCCTACTCTCTGTATGTATTGTCTGCATGATCTTTTTCCACCCTGCTTAGTTTTATCCTTATTTATTCCTTTATGTTTTTCTTTATGTATGGTTGGATGAACACAGAGCTGAAAGGCTAGACAGTAGAAGATGTTATCTGCATCTGCTGTTGTGCATGTGGGTGAAGGCTGATGGTAGGAGGAGGATGTGGAAGGCCACCCAGTCCAGGTTTTCCTGTATTGTATCTTGCTGGGTTGTTTAGGTTGTTCCCTATTTGTGTGTGGAGTGTTGTATTGCTGTCATAGTGTTTTTTCCAAGGCAGAGATACTGTTCAGAGTTAAGGTTGAAGTTGTTTGATGGAACTGGCAAAGTTGTCAAGTGCAGTGAATCTGTATGACTAAATGTGCAATGAGACTTTGTTTTACTAAACTCTACTTTTGATTTTAAAATGCACTCTTTTTTTTGCCCCAAGGCTATGCTCCTGAAAAGGTGGCAGTTTACACTGCCTGTGAGGAAAGCTGTTGCGCAAGCTATCTCAATCCCATGCTGAAGTACCACATGCTTCATTCTCAGCCAGAGTAAATTGGTGCAGCTCTAATAATGTGGCAAATCACTACTGCTTCATATTGAATGAAGATGCCATTCGAACTGCTGTTTCTCTAAGTGCTTGGAAAGTAGAGACTGTATTTGTGTTCCCTTCATTGCCTTTAACACTTTAATCTCTGTGTTAAAGACCTGCATATGGTAGTAAGGAAAAGTGATTTGGGAGAAGGAAGAAATCTGGAGGAGAGCAGAGTCTTACTGTTGGTCTCCCTCCATTTCTGTAGGGGTCTCACAATATTCTGCTACATCAGTTTATCCTTATTGCAACTCTTCAGTAGAAGAAATGGAGGGAATTTAATCTGCAACTGCTGTTGTTCAGAGTAGTGCCAAACTTTCCTAGGTTGGTAATGAGGTGTCTAGAGCTAGCAAGGCAAGCTGTTGGACTGTGTGATGTCCAGCTGAACCTTGTCCTCCCCACAGTCTTGCATATTATGGAGCTCTCACCTCGGAGGGGTTTGATGGCTTGGTTATTGTGCTGAAGAGATGTGGGTAGGCAGTGGTGCTATGTGAATACAAACCGGAAAGTACTAGTAGTTTTAGAAATCCTGATTATCACGCAGAATAGATTATAATTGTGCCTTAGATAAGGAGTGTTTCATTATGAAAGGCATTACATCTAGTAAGAGCAAGGGTGTATGTGTTCAACTATATTAGAAGTGTGTATTTGCAAGGCCAGTTTCATGAGTAGCATGATGATCCTTCAGGATCCATTCAAGTGATATTAAGATTTTTGTCTCCTATTAGTGTACAGTGTTGTTTTTATCAAGTGTTTATACCCATTGGAGCTTGCTCCTAACTTCCAGCATGAAAAGAAATAAAAATATGAAGAGCTTCTCTTTAGGGCTTCATGAAGTATGTCTATAGCAATTGGAAATGGCTTTTTCTTAAGATTTCTCTTCTTGTCCTTTTTCAGAGGAGGGACAGAAAGACTACAGAAGGAAAAATGAAAAATCTGGTTTGTGTTTGGAACCCTCTGTTCTGTAACTCATTGGGGAAGTAAATTGTCTGGCTCAAAAATGTAAATTTATTGTTCTGTGATTCCAGGATGCATGTTGTCCTGTGTAGTTGAGTGACATCTTGCTGTTAATAGTGCACGTGCACTGCAAGCTCTGTGTGTATGTGTCTAACATACCACATAGAATGCATTACCTCCTAGCTGCTGAGCTCTGGCATTGCTGCTTGCTTTTTAAGATGTCATCTTCAGTAGAGCTGATAGTTAAAAGTGCATCTATGTGATTATGATTGGGAATCATTGCAGAAGGCACTGCATACAAAGATGTTTTTGGAGTGTATACATAGGTAAACTGTAAAAAGTGAGGTCTGAGTGCTTGCCATAATTACTAGCTAGCTAGGAGAAGACAGAGTACTGAATAGTTAAGTGGAAGGCAAATGGCTGAAATCACTTTCTGTTGTTCAACACTGGTAGACTGTAAATGCTGTGTAGCCAGCCCTGTAGTTGTGTCAGCACTAAGGCTATGGGGTCTCTTGTTTCTGTTTTTATAGAAGATTCGTAAGAGATAGAGGGTTAAGTTATGGGCCATTAAAAAATACATATTCCTCTAGTAAAAATGAATTACTGATGTTTATTATTGATTTGGGGCCCTCAATGCATGAGGGATGTGGACCTGCTGGATTGAGTCCAGAGGAGGCCACGAAAATGCAACCTAGTCTAGTGGAAAGTGTCCCTCTGTGTGGCAGGCGGGTTGGAACTAGATGAGCTGTAAGGTCCCTTCCAACCCAAATTCTTCTATGGTTTTACGTTTAAATGTGTGGTGCTTTAAGTGGAGACACTCTTTCTCTGTTATGGATCTTCACTAGTATTTCAGCTGCTTGCTTTGCTATGTTTATCAATTGATTGGTGATTGCAGAGCTGAAATCAGTTGTTGAGTTTCTGATGAAACATAAGAAATGTTACTGTATCAAAGGCAAGCAGAGGTTTTATCACTGCTGCCACCATGAGGTGTTGAGTGTCTGAGGTAATTTACGTAAGACATGAGGAAGGAGGCCTGAGCTTCTGAGGGCACATGCTTGTGTTTCTAATAAGAACTGGAAATATGATCAGTAGCTCTGCTGCACTGCAGCTTATGCAGTTGTTTCCATATGGATATGTCTAAAAGTTACCTTTTCTTCCTTCTGTGAGTTGTAGTGCTTCTGTGACTTTTGGTTTCATGTAGTTTAAGGAGAACTTTTGGTTCAGCACTGACAAGTGTGTAGCTAATAGTGAAGTATTTTCTCTTTAGACAATCTGTTTCATGTAGCTTGCTTAATTCCTTGCTGTAGCTTCCATAATGTCAGTGTTTCATACAATACAGTGGTCAGCTAAACTAGTTGAATTGGAAACAGAAGTGAAATACAGACTCTTGGAGTGTTTCTAGCACATGAAAATCACTGCTAGCTGTTAATGCTAGTAAGATGAGACTTCTTTGTTGCTAGCTAAAGGCTCTACTGTTAAATACATACGCTATGGAGCAGTTTGAGCTGGTGGCTACAGACATATGCTGGAGATGAGCTTTAGAGAAGTCTGTGGGAAAGTGGATGGACTGCTGTATTATGAATACTTCACTTAGATTGTTTCTACATATGTGTAACAGTTTACTTCTGCAAACTGAGCAAGTTCTATACTGTCCTAAGTGGAAAACTAGTGATACTAGCATGTATTTTAGTAGGAATTTTGTTTGCTTTTATAATTTTGAAATTTAACTTGGCTGCTCTTCCAGTTAGATCTGATTTGGAGTAATGAGCAAAGAAGGGTACAAACAAGCAAAATTACTACTATTTTTTTTTAAGTTCTCCCATGTGTCTTTATCTATAAGCAAGTTTTGGGGAGGATCCTGGGAGAGTCCTGACCTGAAACAGAAAGAATGAGCCTTCTGCCTTGTTGTTGGAGGGTATTTCTGTCTGTGCATTCAAGTAGAAGAGAGCAGAAGTACCTGAAACTGTAAAAGGTAGGTGGAGACATTTTCATCTGTCATCTCTTGTTGCCAACACGGATGGAAGAATTCATCTGCTACCAGATACTGTAAAGCAATGTTGTGATGTTATATATTGGGAAGATTTGACATGGTAGAGGATCCCTGACTTTAAAATCCAGGTTTCTGCCCCTTCTTTGAAGTAGCAGGGACCTTGGAAGGTCATCTAGTCCAGTGCTCTGCCCGAAGCAAGCTCAACTTGATCAGGTCAACCTGCTAGTCAGTCTGACAAGTAGAGACCTTGTGGGTTAACCCCAGCCCACAACGGATGTTTGCAAGTGTCTCTTCTCTGAAAATAGTGTTTCTTTTGTTCTGTCGTTTTAATAGAAAGACGTTGATGTCCTTCCTGTTTGCATTGCATTTTCCAAACTTATTTTAGTAGATTTATGGTAAAATTGTTTGATACTCATTCTTAAAAAATACTACTGTAATATTTGTTTTGCACAATAATCCTGTGATTGAGCCCAGTTCTTTAACCCAGGCTAGTCAGTTACTGTACAGCTGTTACGTCTAGATGTGTTCTGGAAATAGGTTCACTCTGGTATGTAGCCCAGACTGTTAAGTATGATCATAAAGTTGTTTTTTCTACCATTAAGTAGTTCTAAATGTTAAATGTTTGACAGTTCTCAGGCTTTTTCTGACCATTCCTCTGCTGGAAAGGTAAAATAGTTCATAGAATCCCAGACTGGTTTGCGTTGTAAGAGACCTTAAAGCTCCTCCAGTTCCAACCCCCTTGCAATGGGCAGGATCACCTGCCACTAGACTAGGTTGCTCCAAGCCCTGTGCAACCTGGCCTTGAGCACTTCTGAGGATGTCTGCTAAAACTAAAGAATGAATGGCATAGCACTGTGGTTAGCTCATCTGGTTTAAGTTTGTGGGGCTTCACTCACTTTGGAAGTTTTTGTTATTGATAAATAAGGCTTTGTTTCTTCAAGCCTTTCTAATTTTAATCAGACATTCCATTTATCAAAATTAGTTCGGGGTGTCAGTGCTGCAAGCCACTTTTTTTATTCTCTTTGATAGCATAAATAATTGATTGGGCTTTTCCAAATCGCAGTAAAAAACTAAATACCTGAGAAATATCTCCTGATATTTAATGAGTAAATATTAATAATCTGGATCTAAATTGTCATTATTTGAAATTGCAGAGCTTACCTGTGGGGAATGTTTAATGATCTACTAGCTTCCATATTTCCTTGAAAGGTAGAGAATAATTTGCCTGGAATATTTATTTACACAATAGGCAAAAGTCAAATGTGCTCCTTCACTACTTCAGCATTCTTATTCCTGGTAGTAGGATGTCTTTCATCTGCAGTTCATTGGCTTTACTGGGACATGAAGGCAGATGCTGTGACCGGGAGGTAGCCGGCAGTAGCAGTCTATGTGCTGCCCATCACTTACCACCAGCTGGAGAGCCAAGGTAATGTTTTTGTGTAGATTCAGTCGGGAAGAAACAGGCTTTTGAAAGTGATCCTTGAAGACAGGCATTTGAATACTTTGTTAATTAGCATGTGACTGAAACACTGACAAACAGAAGTGTGTGTTTCTGCATCCTTATTAAAGTGGTATTTGAAGATCTGTTTATACAGTTCCTAATTGTGGTGTCTGTTCATGTAAAGCCTCTATAAAATTTCCCTTGGAAAAGATTTGATTAACTCTGACTAAAGGTCTGGCATCAGAAAAATAAGTAGGGTTTAGCTTTCAATTAAGGTAGCTGCAAAAATGCTGCAAAGGAGCTTCCCACAGTGCCTGTCTGTCCCATCTGGCTATAGCCCTGTGCTCTTAATCCTTCACTTTGATAAATGCTAAAAGTCACCCAGTCTCTGCGTGTTTGACTCAAAAATGATTGTAGTAAGTCTAGCTGTATAAAAGTGTTCATGCATATCTGCCTTCTGCTATTCTTAATTAAATTAAAACGAGGAGAAGATACAACTTCAAACAGGGCAGACTGTGGTGAGCAGTGACTTAGACTGGGAGGGAATCAGTGCTAAAGTCCTGATGGTGGTTTATGCCTGATGTTAATTATTGATAGGTTGTGGAACATGAGTGCAGAACAAATGTGGAAATTGAAATGGTAACTAGTCCTGTGCTCCTGAAAAGGAAGGATTAGAAAATTTCCCTTGGACTAGGAGTTAAAAAGCATGTGAACCTTTTCATATTTGCAGTGCTATCCTGTGGCATTCGGTATCATCTGGTTCTGTTGCTTTGTGCTGTGTGAAAGCTGGGAAGAAAATGAATATTACTGGAAGAGGTTAGTTTTAGATTAGTCATTAGGAAGAAGTTCTTCCCTGTGAGGGTGATGAGGCCTTGGTATGGGTTGTCCAGAGAAGCTGTGGCTGCTCCATCCCTGGCAGTGTTGAAGGCCAGGTTGGACGGAGCTTGGAGAACCTGGCCTAGTGAAAGGTGTTCCTGCTTGTGGCAGAGAGCTGGAGTTAAATGAGTTCTAAGGTTCCTTCCTTGAAGGGGTTCCAAACCACTCTGACTCCATAATTACTTTCTCTGCAGTTATCTGATTGCTAAAAAGCATCATTTATGAACTCTTATCAGTGTTTTTGCTAGTGTAATACTAATATTTGTCAACTGTTCTCCTGTTTGTGTTCTAACTGACACAGGCTTATTGTGCCTTGGGGCAAGTCATCAACCTACTCTTTGTTTCCATTTGTGTGCTTGTACAGTAAAAGTAATACATTCCTTAAAATCGGTTTAGTTGGCTGGCCTTTTGAAGTGACAGGCAGTAACTGATGTAGGTGTGTTGCAGAGATGCATACAAATTGTGCTGCAGAAAAGTATATCAAAACTGAGCCATGGACCCATAATGTCATCTGGGAATTCCCAGGTTGTGTTCAAGCTGTTGTACATCCATAATGAAAGAGATCTGAGAAACAGGAAAATGGCGTTTTTCCCTGTGGTGTTACAGTGTTCAGCTGCTACTTGTTTGCTGTGTTAGGCCTTCTGCGTGTGATAAGGAAGAGTAATGCATCCCTGAAACTGCAAAGTTTTGATTAAAACTTCCCCATTCAGCCAGGTTTTGCCTTAACTTTATTTAGAAACAGCTCAACAATGAGTTTTGTCCCTTACAAGAAGCACTGGAAAGGGCGTGTTACCAAAGAGACAGTTGTACTGACAGTTGGGTTTATAAAGTCTCTTCTATTATTGGGAGAGTCCTGAGTCTCCAAATGGTTATGGGAGAAGATATAACCTTTTAATAGGAAAGGTCAAGCATGAGAAGACAATTGATCTAGGAACAGATCTGTAGTCCTTGGTGCTTGGTGTTTCTTTGAAATACTGGGCACTCTGCTCAGGTGATTTCTGGAAGGGTATGAATGAATGTAACATGGCACAATGGAATAGGCCATTGGCAGTTGTCCTTTTTATACTTCCTAAAAAGAGGATTAATTAATGTAATTAATTCCAAATACAAAGTCAAGGTAGAGCTGACGCATGTGAAAGGGACAAAAATGTCTGTTTGGAGACCTGCTGATCGCTGTTGGGATGGTGCTGCTTAACATCTTTATCAGAGACATGAACAGTGGGAACGAGCACCTCAGGAAGTTCTCTGATGACAGCAAGTTGTGTTGTGTAATGGACACTCTGGAGGGAAGGGATGGAACCCAGAGGGACCTGGACAGATGGGACTCTGCAAACCTCATGAAGTTCAGGAAGGCCAAGTGCAAGATCCTACACCTGGCTTGGGGCAATCTCAAGCTCAGCTAGAGGTGGGGGGAGGCTGGGTGGAGCAGCCCCGAAGGAAAGGACTTGGGGGTGTTAGGTGATGAGGAGCTCCCTATGACCCGGCAGTGTGTGCTTGAGCCCAGAAACTAACAACCGTATCCTGGGCTAAATCACAAGCAGCGTGACCAGCAGGTCGAAGGAGGGGATTCTTCCCCTCCACTGTGATGAGATCTCCCCTGCAGCCCTGCATTCAGCTCTGGGGCAACACCACAAGAGAGACATGGAGCTCTTGTAGGAAATCCAGAGGAGGCCATGGAGATGCTCCAAGGGCTGCAGCACCTCTGCTCTGAAGAGAGGCTGAGAGAGCTGGACTTGTTTAGCCTGGAGAGGAGAAGGCTCCAGGGAGTCCTTAGAGCAGTTTCCAGTGCCTAAAGGGGCTGACAAGAAAGCTCAAGAGGGGCTTTTGACAAGGGCCTGTAGGGACAGGACAAGGGGAATGGCTTTAACCTGACAGAGAGGAGACTGAGATGTGACATTAGGAAGAAATTCTTCCCTGTGGGGGTGGTGAGGCCCTGGCACAGGTTGGCCAGAGAAGCTGTGGCTGCCCCATCCCTGGCAGTTTTGAAGGCCAGGTTGGATGGGGCTTGGAGCAACCTGGTCTAGTGGAAGCTGTTCCTGCCTGTGGCAGGGGATTGGAACTGGGTGAACTTTAAGGTTGCTTCCAACCTAAACTATTCTATGATAACATGGAATTAAGGATAGAGAACTGAGGCAGGTTTCTGGTTGTTTATCAGATACTTGCCTTTTTTTAACTGAAGTATAATTTTTTTAATTGTTTTGGTTTTGCTTGAAAGTTAAGTGCAGTTAGATTTTGCCAAGAAGAAATGTTCATATTTAGCTAACTCTGCATGCACTCATACCTATCTGTATATACATATAGCAATAGTTAGTTGGTTGGGATGAGGGGAAGCCTTACAAAGAAGTTGTCATCTTGGGCTAAACAGCCTAATTTGTGTTTCAGTACAAATGAAAATGAAAATTCACTATAACAACATACTAAAATTATAGATTTGTTTTTAGGAGGGGAGAATCAAAGAGCCATTTTAAAGGTCGCTCTCCAGAGGTGTTCTTTTTGAGACTGATTGGTTGAAAAAGGAGGAGGGACAGGGTAGAAGGGGCTTGAATGAACACAGTGAGTGACAGGTTGAACAGATACGTTGTCTGTCCTTAAAGACCTCATCAATTTCAATGTATCCCTTAAAATAAGAATGGTAATAGATTTTGGTCCAAGTTTGGCTGACTGAACTAAAACTGTGCAAGAAGGGGGCAACCTAGGAAAAAGAAATTACTAATCTAGAACAGAAAGGCTTTAGAAATTCACTGCTGTTGTAGAAAGGTGTGTTTCTTGATTGACTGTTGGCCATGAGGAATATTGGATGCAAGTAAAAGAAAAAAGTTATTATTTTTCTAATGGAAAGCTAATGTCTTTTATGTTTTTTTGAGGCTGTGATAGCTTGATGAGTCATTGCTGTAAAAACACCACGAGCTGATCTATTTCTGGAAAAACAAATCAAAGAGAATGGGAACCCAGATTTGGGGTTGATTTACATACTCTCCTTACCCCATGAGTCCAGTGAGATCAGAGTTTAAATCAGGTCAGCATTTGGACTAGTTTTTTGGATAGTTCATCAGTTAAAGAGCAGTTTTGTCAGTTATTTTAGGGAAACCCTGCTGCTGGGTTTTACATCCTTGTGGTAAAAGCTGCAAGGGCTAAATGACTTAGAAGACTGAGTACTGGCTTGAGTGAGCCTCTGTAAATACAAAAGGGTGAACACAAGTATTCAAAGTTATCCAAAGAGGTGGCTGTATCCTGAACTCCTGCTTGATAGCACTAGCAGCAAGAGTGTTTAGTAAGTGTGCTTAGGTGGGAGATCTCACTGGAGTGCCGGGAAATGGGCAGTCCTCTAAGTACCAGTTGGCATTAATGTGTGATGGAGCTGATGACAGGGCTGTCAGTGTAGTCTCAGAAGCAAGCAGTGAGTTTGAGGTGAGCTTTCTCTAATTTTCTTCTTCAGTAAATACCAGTCTGAAATCTTCATGGAAAACAAAGTCACATTTTATACCAAGAATGTCAAGTTGTTTTTGTATAGTTTTAATGAGCATTGCTCTGAGCTATGTTATAATGAAATTTGCTTAAAAGTAGAACAGGCTGGTGATACTTGGCAGGACAATGTGGCATATGGTAAAACAGTTGTGATGTATTGGCAAGGGCTCTCACTTTTGGGAAGAGTGGCTTTCAGCACAGTGGACTATATCTTGATATTCAGGGTTTTAAGGGGAAAAACCTCCTGTGAAGCAGTATACATGGGGTACTGTGAAAGGGAAGGCCTTTCTGTAAGTGCAGGACAGGAAGCTTTCTCTCTTACTCTGTTTTACCTGTGGCATCTGACTTTGGTCTAAATCTTTATCCTGTTTCTCACCTTTTAGAAACATCAAAATACTCAGTAGCTTTGAAGTAAGTGAGCGTTTTAAACTTACACAAGATAGAATTTCTGGGGCTGATGGACCACCTTCTTTCATTGTAGGTGTGTACATATTCATATGTTGGTTTATTGAACTTAACATCCTGCAGAAACCAATGCTAAAGTTATTGTCAGGACAATGTCATTGTGTGGTCTCTTCTCCCGAGGAGCAAGTGACAGGACAAGAGGAAATGGCCTCAAGCTGCACCTGGGGGGGTTTAGACTGGATATTAGGAACAATTTCTTCTCCAAAGGGTGGTGAAGCATTGGAACAGGCTGCCCAGGGCAGTGGTGGAGTCACTGTCCCTGAAAGTGTTCACAAACTGTGTAGATGAGGCCCTCAGTGACATGGTTTAGTGGTGACCTTGGCAGTGCTAGGGAATGGTTGGACCTGATGATCTTGGAGGTTTATTCCAATCTTGCTAATTCTGTGATTCTATGTGATTGTACTGATAGACTCAGTAAATGAGGACAGGTGTACTTCGGTTGATTTTGCAGCATCCTGACACAATTCCAGTTGGGTTTAGGCATTTAACTATTGCTTGTGGTGTAGTACATAATAATATCATCTATGTCTTTCCAAAGAAAGCAAAGTTTCCTCTTGAGAGACAGTCTGGGCTCAAGTGCCAATCTTTCCTCTTTTGAGGAAGCAGTATGGCTCCTGCTGCTTTTGAACAGGTAAAGGAGACTTCTTTGTAGAAGGGGACTTCTTTAGAATTGTACCAGTGGGCAAGCACATGACATGACCATACTTGATCATCCTAGAACAGTACACCGCTATTACCGTTTTATGACCAACATATAAGCACTAGTATTGAGATTGAAGTCTTAAAAGTACCTGATTGGCAGCTTCCTATTTTGCTTGTTTCTCATCCTTACATTATCATATTTTTCACTGAGTGCAAGGCCTTGAAGTGTGTGTGTGTGTGTCTGCACATCAGCCTAGATACAGAGCTGAAAAGCTAGTTTGGACAGGGCTTGAAGCAACCTGGTCTGATGGAAGGTGTCCCCGCCAGTGGCAGGGGCTTGGAGCTTGAAGTTCCCTACCAACCCAAGCCAGTCTGGGATTCCATGAAAAATGGAGTAGAGAGGACACAAAAAAATGAAATGCAAAGTACTTCTGTTTATGTTTCGTTCAGAGTTGATGACCCCAAATCGTGATTGTTGTCCAGCTTAATGCTATGGGTCTCAAGTGTATTTTTAATGCAGGGTGTGTGGGGGAATCCAAAACAAGATGATGTTTTCTTCTGGGAAATTTAAAAATACACAATTACTTTAAGATTTCCTGTGCTGTTGATTTACTGACATATGTAAAATAGTAATTCATCTCCGAAATGCTGTGCTTCAGGTTCTACCTAGCTTAGCAGATTTTATTAGCATGTTGTTCGTTGCATGGGCAGCCATAGGTGAGAATTCCTGCCAGTAGCCACAGAAGGATTGTAGTTCTGTCATGGTTTCTTAGCTGCTTGAAGAAATAATGGGACTGAACTTGTGGTGGACATATGGGTGTCAGTGTGTATAGAATCATATAATATCAGGTTGAAAGGGACCTCAAGGATCATCCGGTCCAATGAATGTGTGCTGGCCATTTCTATGGCAAAAACTGCTCTTTATTCCCTGTATTGCATGCTCAAACTGTTAAATCCTTTTTTACTTGCTACCAAGAAGTTCTGGTATTTTGAGAACACTTTATACCTGGTCATGTAGGCTCTGAACAGACAGTATATTAGATGGAACTTTAAACAGTTCTTACTTCCATGATGTCTTGGAAGTGATGTTTTTTCTTTAGAAAGCCTTGCCTCAGTATGCTTTTGGGGCTGTTTTCATCAGAATTCAGTGTTGTTATAGCATATGGGATCTGGAGAAAGGATTATGTAAATCTGTTGGATATTTTAAAGGGTATGGCAAAGCTGAAATACCGCAATACACTGAGGAGAGGTCTGTCACTAGTGGTGCACATTCCAGGTCACACGAATGACGCTGCTGTACAGAAGTAGCAATTACTTTCACAGTTTGGTCAGATGTTAACCTATATTACAGGTCTCTGGCCATGTCCCAGACTCATGGGCTCATGAGTTATTAGCCTATTTTTTTAAAGTGAAAGATTCTTGTCCTTGTGATTGCAGAGCATGAAATAGAGTGCTCTGAAGAGTAACTTAGAGGGCAGAGCTTCTGTGAGGCAAATGCCCTTTGAATTAGGGGCACAGCTACAAGCTGGGTCCATTACACTTATCTTCAGGCATGTGTGGAGAGGTGGATCTGCCAAAAGTCAAGGCAAGAGCTAAGGTTGGGATTGTCCTCATTTGAACTGGTTGCTTTTTAACTAATAACTCTGGACCAGGACTTCAGTGAGGATATCATAAAACAAGCTTTCAGTATTATGCATGTCTGATCCAACTGTGATTTTTGTGCAAAGCTAAGGATGACTGGGCCTGATTCTATATCTTTAGTATTTAAATTATTTTCTTTTTTTTTTTAAGGAAAAAAAAATAATAGTTTTTAACTCTCCCTAGAAATGCTGAAGTCTTTGTTCTGTTCTCTGTGTGTGTATAAATATTTATATATAGCTGATCTTGGGGTTCTGTAGATATAACTGAGAGGTGTCTGTGCCAAAACATCAAATAATGATTGCCTTATTTGGTTTTTTTTTTTTACCAGAATGCTACAGAAATGTTGTAAGTTTTCTTTTTTTTTTTTTTTTTTTTTTCCCCCTTGAGTGTGGGCAGTGAGAGGGGCTCCCAGTTAGTGCAATGTATGGGTTACTTAGGATTCATCTCCTGAAATCAACTCCATGAATTTGAATTGTTACTGTTGGATGTTTTGCACTAAAATCTTAAGAATTTCTTCTTAGTGTTTGGCAAGGATATTGCATTTGTTGTCCAGATGCAGTTTTTCAATGTGGGCACATATTGAAGACCTTAAGCCTTCAGTATAAGGGAGCAATTAGGACTTCCATTGACATACATTGGACACTGACTTGAATGGTTCTGCAAGTTAGATCATGATATTGTAGCACAAGTAGGAAGGGGAGATGATGTTTTATTAACACCAAGGCAATTAAGTGTGTAGAGTTTAAGTGTGGAGCAAGTGATAGTCGACATAGTTTGAATAGGATTATGTAATTTTATTGTAACTTTACCTGCCTGTGGCCGGTGGGGAATGTGTGGTGTGTATGCTGAGCACTGCAAGAGTGAGGAGTGCCACATAGCTCCTGCCTGAAAGAATATCTGGTCTGTAGCAGGTTTCCTGGTCCTGTTACTGACATGCAAAGTTAAATGCTATATCTGTTGGCAGTGGTAGTGCTAAGGTAAAACTAAGTAGCGAACATAAACATTTCTCTTGGCAGGCAAAAGTGGTATTTCCCCTTTCCCCATTCCAGAAAAAGTAACTGGAGTGGAATGAGGAGGAGAGGGAGTTCAGTAGTGGGTTGGTGGCCGCTTTAATATTCAGTGTGTTCATTCTTTGTGGCTACATTGTGAAAACTACTATATATGTGAAATAAGTTTCATACCTGTTCTACCTTATTTTACCCAAGTAAAATATTTTCCTGGGCAAATGTTACTATCTTAGTATTGGCTGTCTTTGATACAGGATTTCCTCTTGCCTCTGTGCTCTCAAAGTAGACTTACAAGGCAGCTGCTAAAGGGAGAACACTACCATCAGCACTAATATCATTGAGAGTTTCTAGAGCAGGGAATAGAATTAGGATGGGAAACCAAACTGCAGAAGAGAACAGCTGATTGTTCCTAAGGGGGAGAAAGAAGTTAGAACAGCTGCTTGCATTCAAAAGTGTGGGCCTAGAGAGTGATGCAGCTTTGTTACTGACTTGGACTCTAAGTTAAAAATGACTGCATTAGAGGGACTGAAGGTACATAGTAAATAAATTATGTAGAATATCACTTATGTGAAGTGGGGAGTTTAATGACTAGCTCACCATAGTGCTGTCAGATAAATGGACCTGGGGAGAAAGATTCTGAAGCTTAAAACTGGCTTTTCCTTTTTAAGCCTTCTTAGACATTGGTTAACTGTGGCAATTGAAATAAACAGAATCCTTGATACAGAAGGAATGACTGTGGTCCCTCACCTTTGATCTCTGGAAATGAGGCTATAGTTATACACTGTACAGAATATGTATTGTATTTATGTGTTTTCAGTTTATCTGTCATCAATCCCAATGTGCAAGAAAGTAATTCTGGGGACTCTGTGACAGAAGAATTCTCATCACTTGTTTAATCTTGGTCAAATGTTCTTGTGAGTCTGTTTCCTCTAGTCGTTGTATTAGATGCGTGCCTCATCATTATGCATGGTGAACTTCATGATGCTACTGAGTGTCAGGAACTGTAAATGTGAAAGAACGAAGTAGTTAGAAAGGTATGTCTTTGGATCTGCAGAAGAACAAAATATTCCAGAGAGCCTGTTTTGAAGAGCCAGTGGCTTAAGATCTCTGCCTTGCTGTCTAATCTTCCTTTTCTTCTGAAAGGACTAATGTGTCACTAAAAGTGAGGTACTTCAGTGTAATTGCATCATTATTCTCTGCATGCTTAACCATGATGCTTTTGCTGGCATGGAGTGGCAGCCTAACAAGAGAGGTTCAGGTCTTTTATAAAACTAACAGAACTTCTTGTAGATAGGCTGAAATGTCAAATATTTTTCTGAGGTTATGCAAGTCTTTTTGCTTTATCCTCATATGTCTGGCTTTGTGTGTTTAATGTGTAAAGATGATCTAGTAGTGTTTCTTGGTAAATAGTTTATTGAACAAGATCAGACTGAGCTAGGAGAAGGTGCATAGCAGGACAGTGTGAAAAATACCATTTTTGCTGTTTTTTCAGTAGCTTTTGAAAAACTGATATTATAGATGTGACTGTAATTAATATCTCTGCAGGCTGCTCTTTCTTATGACTGGGTGAAGTTGGATGGGACCTCCAGAGTTCGCAGCATTCAGCCCCTCTGCTCAAGCAGAGGCATCTAGAGCTGGTTGCTCAGGACTTTGTCCAGATGGCTTTTGAGTATCTCCAAGGATAAAGACTCCACAACCTCTGTGGACAACCTGTGCAAGTGCTTAGTCACCAGCAAAATAAGTGTTTCTGATGTTCTGACAGCACCTTCTGTGTTCCAGTTTATGCCCACTGTTTCTGGTCCTGTTGCTGGCCACCACTGAAAAGAACCTGATTCCATTTTCTTTAGACCTTCTCTTCATGTATCCATATACATAAATAAGATCCTCTGTGTACCTTTTCTAGGCTTAAGAGTCCCAGCTCTCTTATACTGAGATGCTTAAGTTGCTCAATCATTTTAGTGGCCCTTTGTCTCTCTCAAGTAGCTCCATAACTCTTGTACTGAGGAAGGTGTCACCCCTTGTGGTGGTGAGATTATAACTAGTGAGCTTTAAGGTTCCCTTCAAACCCAAACCAGTCTTTGATGACAGAAGAACTTGCCCATTTCCTCTGGCTTAAGAACTTCAGGTTTTGAGAGAGCCTTGTTTGATGGAGCTTGTCAGAAGTCCATAGGTTTCAGTGAATGATAATCTTTTCTAGCAGGATATCTGAACCTGGGGGTGGAGGGTTTCTCCAAAATGCTGTGTGATTATGCCACTGAAGCATTATATCCTAGCTGGCTAGATATTCAATTTAAAACCAGTCTACACTCAGTACCAGGGAATTTTCCTGTATCAACAGTCTTTGTAACAGTGATATGGATGAGTTGACTGCACTGCTGATTTACTCCAGGTCTTGGAACTGATTGTGGTTGTAACTTAGCACAAATTTAAACCTCTGGCTATTTTTGACTATTACTCTTCACTCATCTCTGCCAATGAAGTAAGATAGGCTTTGCCAATGAAATATTTTAAATACCTGGTACTCATAGAGGGCATTTCTTCATAGTTTATTGGTTTTATGTAGGCTGTCACAAGTGAACTACGAAGGCTTCATGAACAGAGAATGTTAGACCTGTAGTGTAGGTAGCTGGAGTTTACACAGGTATTTTTGCTGTGTTTTCAAGAGAGAAATAATGCTTTTGATTAAAACCAGCAAACTTAAGTACCATAGCTTTGCGTTAATACAAAACTAATTTATAATAGTATTTTCCTTAGATGTAAAGAAAGCTTTACTTTAAAAGTAGTTAATGAGCAGAAGTATGGTGACTTTTTGTCTAGTCTATGAATTGGAAAGTGCTTAAATGCACAGGTAAGGGCAAAACTAAGTAGCCTTACAAAGAGCAGAATTTAATTATGTGGACAGTGATCCATATTTTATTTTATTTTTTGAAATGCCATTATGGAAACTGTAAGGTTTTCAATATGAGGGTGCTTTTAGAGGCAAAGTCATTAACAACTTATCTCTAACAGTGAGCATGTCTTCCTCTTCCCTTCTTGCTACTTACAGTGTGCTCCTTTGGTTGAAGTTCATACAGGAGAAGCATATGGTTGTTTGATAAGCAGATGGAGAAAGGGAAAGAACTTTCTTCAAGGTGGTGTACTCATAGCTGTAAAAATTGTGATTGCTTTGGAGACCAACAGCTGGCTTAAATGCACAAAGTGCCATGCATAGCAGATAAGATTTATGTTGCTGGGAGATTTACTTCTCTCAGATCAGTTCTAAGCTTTCTTGTTGGTTTGTGTAGCTTTATCTTTGCATCCTTTTAGGATTCCTGACTGTATAAGAAACCTTTTTGCTGTGTCTTGGCTTGCTTGCATGTCAGCATGTAGTAGGGAGATGCTCTAACTACTTATAATTGAGCCTCCTCAGGTACCAAATGCTTCTAGCCATGACAGCATGGATCTCTGTGTGATTAATTTACTCCTGCCCTCATAAGCTTTGTAGTGCTGCAGTCAAGCTCGGCAGCAGGGTGATTCATTCCTCCTTTTTTGTAGAATCTGGGGCTTACAGTACATCTTTGCTGAAGTAAGATGGGTCATGTTAATAAAACCAAGAAGGACGATTCTAAGCAAAATAAAAAGCTTGAGTTTGGAACTGACATACTCCAGCTGTAGCGATGCATCTGTATGAAACTTGGTGGTGAGCAAGAGAGTTCTGTAGCTTCTAACAGTCTTCCAGTAGTCTTACAACAATCTTCCAATACCTAACAGGACCAACAAGAAATCTGGACAGGGACTTCTGACAAGGGCCTGTAGGGACAGAACAAGGGGGAATGGCTTTAACCTGGCAGAAAGGAGATTTAGATGAGACATTAGGAGGAAGTTCTTCCCTG
>JANHGB010058777.1:0-53206 GCA_026283785.1 Coracopsis vasa | reverse complement strand
GAATGTAGTGACAGGCTTTGAACTGAAAAAGGGTAGATTTGGACTAGATGTTAGGAAGAAATTCTTTACTGCGAAGGTCATGAGGTGCTGGCGCAGGTTGACCAGAGAAGCTGTGGCTGCCGCATCCCTGGAGGTGTTTAAGGTCAGATTGGACAGGGCGTGGAGCAACCTGGTCTAGTGGAAGGTATCCCTGCCCCTGACAGGAGTGTCATAACTAGATGATCTTTAAGGTCCCTTTCAACTCAAACCATTCTGCGACTGTGATTCTATGATCCTGTGATTCTATGATCCTGTGATTCTATGATCCTATAATTCTGTGATTCTATTTGTGAAAAATATTTAGGAATGGCAAAGAAATTATCATGGTATGTTAAACTACAGATAAATTTCATGTAATTAGTGCTTTCCTTTTCTATTGCACTCCTGTGCATTCCTATTAAGCTATGAAATAGAAACAAGTGCCTGGGTTCCATCCTTGACAAATTACCTAACCAGCCAAGTTGCTGGATACTTCAGTTTCTTATAGTTTGCAGCCCTGTTCTGCCCTGGACGTCACAAAGTGCTGAAACCTAAATGCCTTCCTCCAACAGAACAAACTATTCATGGGAATCGGCTCTAAAATGTTTAAGTTAAACAGAATCAAGTTTCCTGATACATTTTCCATGTTTGCACTAGGAGAGAAACTACCCCAAGACATGGTCAAAGATGCTAGAATTTATGCTTAATTGGAAGAACTGTGTGGGTCATAGATAGAACTCTAAGAAAACATAAATTAGGAAACAACAACTAAATATTTCAACATATAAAAATTTATTGTTTAAACCCTTCTCATTTTATTTCTACTTCTCTTTTGCCATATTAAAATGCAATTTTTAGAATACATAGGTTAAAAGAGAACATGTATAGCAAATAATGTGTAGTTCAGTCATTGAACACTGTGAGCTGAGTTTCAATGCTAGTTACCAAAGAATATCCGAAGTAACAAATATTTACAAATAGTACTGAAAAATTTTAATTTAAAAAAGATGGAGATGGGGTCTTAGACTACAGCATGACAGAAAAATAGGCAGCAAATCACCCTACTTTAATTTTCTCATAAGTTATGATCAAATAGGAGTGATAGTTATGTAAAATTACCGTTCAAAATGGCTAAGTCAAAATTAATTTCTGCCAAAGCTGAAAAAACCTCAGAGTGGATAAAATTTGAGTTTTTTTCAAATTTTGGTTTTCTGAGAAATAATCATATTTGTATTTTTTTCCCATCTAAAAGATGTCTAAATGGCCTGTTACAATGAAATAACTGCTTTTCACAATCCATTTATCACTATCCTTTTGTCCTAAGTAGCAGGGAGGTGAAGACATCACTGAGTGGCTGTAATCAACTTTTGTATTACTATCTAGAAGTATGGAATATTATGGCTATTTTTAAGTTACAAAGTTATCAGCTCTGCTAAAATTAGCCATTGTTTTTGCAACTCAATTTCATATATTCCAATCAGGTCAGACTTCAAAAGAACAGAAAACAAACGTATTAGCAAATTCCTCCAAGGACCACACTCCTCAAGCATCACATAGTTACGTAAGCACAGTAAGAAGGTATAGATGATATGACTCTATTACAGTTCTTATATTCTTAGAACATCTAAAGTGTTTGTAAACTTAAAGCTTTCTTAAACTTAAAGCTCTTGTAACACATTGAGAAGCAATAAAACTTCCCTGAGCTCTGTCTGGAGGACACTACCAAAGAAAATCTACTGTCTGTATTAAATGATGTTGCTTTCTACTTCATATAGGTGAAGCTGGAGTAGTGGATCACAACATTAGGGAAATCAACCAGCAGTTTGTTTTTTTCCAAATTTTGGCAGTGGTTAGAATCAAATGAAAGTGGTAACTTTTTCTGTTAATGTAAGATGTGTGTCATAGGAGAGTGTATAGTGGGCTACAGGTGCAGAAAGACACATACACGTAGGGTGACTTCCAGCTGCTGATTAAATAAGCAGCTTCTCAGAAGTTTGTATTTTATTAAACATCAAAAATCAAATCAAAATCAGCTTATTTATAATATGACAGCTCTAGCTATAAAGTTAAAGCACAGTTTAAGAATATGGATATGTATAAAATTCTCAGAAGAAGCTGATTGCTCACTGCAAGTTTTTACTAACCTCACTTAAGAATTATAGAAAAATGTATAGAAAAAAATATCTATAAGCCTCTTTTGAGGATAATGAACATTAAAAATATGAAGTATAGGTAAATCACCCAAAGCATCAAGTTATACCTGCCTAGAAAACAGTGCCTTAAGTAGTGTAATATCTGGAGGATGAATCACCCCCAATGGGGCTATCTTTCGCTCTACTGACTCTTAAGGAAGCCTAAACAACCAGCTTAGAATTTAAAAGCTAAAGTTTGTTACTATAAATCTAACCCCACTGCTAAAGCACTTTTTCATTCCCTCCTCAGCACTATCCTATACATCCTGTGTTTATTGCTTAGAAAATATCCATGTCATGTTGTGCCTTAAAAACTTCACGTATTGAGTGAGGATGCAAAAAGGAGAATGAAGATTCAGAGACAGCACCTTTTTTAAACAGTGAAGCTCTGGAGCTTCCTGGAGAGTTGCCTTAAGAGGTAGTAGATATCCCAACCCTGGGTCAGGTTGAGTGGGAATCTGAGCAACCAGATCTGGCTGAAGATATCCCTGCTTATGGCAGCAGGGTTTGTACTAGATGACTTTCAAAGGTCCCCTTCCAACCCAAACTGTTCAATGATTCTATGATTTTATTAAAACTAGATCAGTTTCACAAAGTTCTTTAAGCAGGCAAGTCACCAGCCTGTCAGGAAAAAAAAAAAAAAAAAGAAGACAATATATAGTAAAATAAAATGCCAATGCCAATATAAATATCAATATAATGATAGGAAAAGGGGGAATGGATTTAAATTGAAAGAAGATAGATTTAGATTAGATATTCATAAGAAATTCTTTACTATGAGCGTGGTGAGATAGTGGAACAGGTTGCCTAGAGAAGTTGTGGCTGCCGCTCCCCTGGAAGTGTTCAAGGCCAGGTTGGACAGGGGTTGGAGCAACCTGGTCTAGTGGAAGGTGTCCCTGCCTATGGCATTCTATGATTCTATGATTCTATTATAGCACAGCACTCTGATGAAATTCCATTGGGGAAAAGGAATACCTGTGAGAAGTTCAGTCAAAATATTATTACAATACAGATAAGGGAAATCAATAATACTCTATGAAGATTTCTCTAAAAGCTTTATATTCATCCTGTTACAGTCAAGTCATGGCTGTAGCAGAAAGTTGTTCATTTGCTGCCAATCTTGGTGTGGTCAGCTGGAATTCTTTCCTGTTTTGAACAGGGCCACGTGGCCTCACTGAAAGCCAAGCTGCTGTGATGGAGTTGCTGCAACATGTCTTAACCCCCTGTGTGCTCAGCATTGTTTTCCGGGACAATTTTGTAGTGAAATAAGGGATAACAGCATAAGAATCAGGAAACAATAAGAACTGGGCATCTTAAACTTCATTTTTTTTTTTTTTTCTACTTCATCTAATTTGGTTGCTTAACCATATATATACTTTACATACGTATATACGCACACATATATATGTATTTCTTTGATTCAAATTTTTATATTATTCTAAAGTAAGAATCTTATACAGACAGTCTGATTTTATTAACTAGATTTAGAAAAAGAGCATTATTTTTCTCTGTTTGCTGGACTTTGTTGACCTCAAAGGGTTGATTTACACCCTAAAAACTCACTGACAACAAGAAGTAGCATGTCTGGGATCTTCAAGTGCTGACTGATAGGATCACATCAAGAGACAGCTCTGAAATGGCTGATAGTTGCCCTAAAATATTCCATAATTTTTGAAGTTTTGCAGCAGATTTATCTCCCTGGGAGCACAGGCATGAACCTTATTGATATTTTAGGGGTAGCAGTCAGGATCTGAAAGCTTGCCAGCCTGGTTTGGCAAGTACTTTTGCTGCTGGAAAAAGCAGGACAGCCAGTTATTGTCTAGCATACAAGACCTTGAAGAGTTTCCAGCTGCATAAGACTTTGATTTAATGCAACATGTAGGAAATAACAGAGAGTTTTGAAGTAGTCTGGTGGAGCAGGAATGGCATTGATATTCTAATTCCTGTTTTAGCTATGTGTATCAATACTATAAAAAACACTTATTCCAAATTACGGAAGTGCTAGCAGATCACTAAGTATATTTATCCAATAAAGTCTAAGACGATGATGAAGTGCTTAAACTACTTTAATAAAGCTGTTTATTTTAAAGGGATCTTTTAACTGAGCTATTTCCCTTTGTATAATGAGAAAAACAACATTACAGCAAAGTCCTGAATCTGAATCTCTCTGCCACAGGTAAGTTCTGCAACTTATCGAGCAATTCCTTTCCCTTTGGAAGATGATTGTAACAGAGTGTAAGTAGTCAGAAATTTAAAGATTGCAAGATAACTCTGAATCATCCCAAATTATCTTATATGCTTTATAAACCTATTTTTTTAAAAGGGAAGTTGCCCAGTGTCTCGGGAAATCAACAGATGTAGGAACAGATGTAGGAACAGATGTAGGAACATAGGAACTGTTCCTATGCTGTCTTGAGGTATGGGATAGAATTCAAGTCACCTTTTTCTTAGGAAAAGTATGAGGAATAAGGGAGTAAAGCAGTGAAACTCTGAAGCCATTTTATGCTCTATAAAACCTTCTTAAGCTGGATATCACCGATCATAGAAAATTACTTGGATTACCCTGTGGGAGAGGGAGGACATGTGAATCTTTCTCCCCATTCTGTCTGCCAGAGTTGGACAGAGAATATAACCCTCTAATGTCTTAAGGCATTTCATTTGTTTTCATTTGCTTTTATCTAAAATGTCTTATAACTGAGCAGGACAATTTGTTCTTCAACAAGTTAAAGAAAACATTTCATGCAACCAAAAAAATCCCACTTTGATTGCCTGAAAGTGCCACAAAAATCAGTTTCATTTGCCACTTGTATCTGAACCAAAGACATTATACATACAAGCCCAGTTTTAGGCTTGACCTAACATGGAATGGGACATTTCTAAATGCATTAACATTTTTGTGGAACAGGAAAGCCATTTCAATCCAACTAAGGAGGATAGAAGAGCATAATTTAAATATTACATGTGACAACATGATTATGCAGATTGTCTACAGATGTGAATCAGAAAAGCTTTAATGAATTCGGTAGGGCTCTACTGATTTAAATTAGTTGATGATCTCAATTTGCTGCATTTTGGATGAAAGACAGAAACAATTTGTCCTGATTTTTTTTCCTCTTTTTTTTCTTCACCGAGAAATCCTAGAATACTTTCTGAAAACTTCAGTCCACTTGTTCTGATGAAATTCTGGTTTAGAATGTCAAATAACTTACCCTGCAGTGCTAGCCAAAATAATTGCAGACTAGTGTTTAAAGTAGCAAGATACTAAACCATTGATAAACCAGAAAAAATGTAGGACAACACTAACTTTGAAGGTGATAGCAGTAGAAACACAGATAAAAATAAGAGCTATGTTGAACCAAATCCAGTTGGCTTCTCATGTGTAAGATCACAAAACACCATAGGTTGTTGTATTCTGTCTTTTAGTGATTCAGTGATAATGATTCTGCTGACATTTCACTTCATCAACAACCACATATTGCTTATGCAGAGCCCAGGGATGTTTAAAATATGGACTGCCACTACTGTATGGCAGTCTTGCTTTGCAAACACTTGTCAAAAGTGGGACTGATGAAGAAATGTGATTCAGAAAGGAACCTGATCTACCTGAGACCAATACTGCTATTACCAATAACAATAATGATAAGGGAAATAACAAGGGTAGAGAATACAACCGCTCACCACCTGCCGAGTGATACCCAGCCTGACCGAGCAGTGATCTAACCCTTCCAGGTAGCTGCTCCCAGTTTATATAGTGGGCATGATGTGGTGTGATATGGAATACCTCTTTGTCTAGTTTGGGTCAGGTGTCCTATCTCTACTTCCTCCCAGCTTCCCCTCCTCCTTGGCAGAGCATGAGACTCAGAAAGTCCTTGGTCAGAGTAAACATTACTGAGCAACAACTAAAAACATTGGTGTTATCAGAGCTGTTCCCAGGCTAAAGTCGAAAACACAGTGCTGCACCAGCTACTAAGAAGGAGAAAAATGACTGCTACTCCCAAACCTAGGACAAGGTCTTCAGCTTTCATGATTTTCCATTTCATTATGTGAATGGAGTCACTGGAAGTTAATTTGACTTTTACTTCACAGAGAGGGATTTTTACATCAGTCTTTACCTAGAATTAGAAGAAAAGGAAATAGAAAACCCAGGAAGCTGAGCCTCGAAAGTAGTAACAGTTCTACAGAACTTGTTATTCTCATTTGTCTAACCCTCTGATATCCTTTTTGGGAAAGAGCAAAGTGGGAGCAGCTGTCCTGGAAAGAAATATTTGCCCCACTTTCTTGATTCTTATACCTTCTCCTGCTATTCAGACTGGTGCTTGTGAAATTCATGGAGGTTAGGATGCATCTGTCATCATGTTATCAAGCAATCCTTATGGGAGAAAGCTCCCGATTCATCTGCTTAGCAGAAACATTTTCAACCATATGGATGTGGCAAAAACAGTCTTGGTAAACAATGTATAGGTACAAGGCCTCTATTCTGACTTTTCTGCCTTTTACAACAGTGGAAAACTTCAGATAAAGTAAAACGAATATTTCTCTTCACAAGTAGGAAAACCTCAAGGGAATATATGAAGAGAGAAACTTAGAAACTTAGCCACTACACTTTCACCCCAAGTTAAAGCATTAACATGCCACCAAAGAAGCCTTTTTCCCTTTTGGATATTGTCTTCTTGAATTTTATACAACTTAGATGACAGAGCTGCTATTCTTCCCTGAATAGGAAAATTCGGATCAGTGTTAGAATCATGGTGTTTCTGTCTTTCACATAAGAATTCTATGCAAGGTTTACTTCAGCCTTGTAACTCTGCCTGGTCTAATTAAGACCTGTCTGTATTAAGTTCACAAACAAATATCTGTTATTTGTAAAACCCACATGCTTTTATTTTCTGCACTGATGCAGTTTTCTATTTCTCTACTTAGAACTTCTCTTAGGAACATTGAGATCCAAACTCTGTATGAATGAAGTACTAAATCTTTATAGAAGCAGATGTTGCATGTGTGCTGAATGTGTGAATTATCAGGTACAAAGCTCTTAAAGAGACTGGGTTGCTTGCCCACAAACATTATGTGACTTAATAAAATGTCTTTTATATACTATCAGACATGAGTGTGTTTGCAGTTAGGCTGTGCTGCATTACATCTGAAAGGCCTAAATAAATCAGAGAGCAAACTGGAGTTGGTATTAAATTATAGGAGCAGGAACATCTACATTAAAGACAATGTAACTACTAAGAGGGAACTGCACTATCATGTCAAACAGTATGATTTTACTCAGTGTGATTTACAGAGCTGTGAGCCCAAATTCTATGCAGAGGTGAATTGATACTACTGACTTCAGAGGAGTTATGCCTGCTTTTATTATCACACAATGTGTTTCATAATTAGAAAATACGATGCATGATAAAAGTATAGAAATAATGACAGAGTTTCGTATTCTTTCTATTAAAGCATATTCTGTAAAGCTATCACAAAAAAGTTTTTCATTAATCAAATAATGTATTGGGAAAGAGAAGATAATCCTATCTATTCATGCTGGAATTACTTCATCATGAGAAAGGATTATTTAATAGCACAAATCCAAATCCTATAAAATGCATTTGGAAAACATTCCAGACTGCTGAAGTTTAGCTCTTCAAGTGAGAAAGGAGGGTGAGCCAGTATCTTCTTACCAAAGTACCATACAGACTCCTCCACTGAAATACTCTTGTGTTGAAAGTACCTGATACCTGAAGGCTACAGGAAAAGGGTTTCTTAAGGTATGTTTACAAGCTGTTTCAGATGTTTTTCATTCTTTCATGGTTCTACTACAGATTTAAAACAGATTTATTGCTAATTGTTGCTGGGTGACTGTTACAGACAGAACAATTCACTTCAGGAAGCAGATAGGCTATAGAAAAATCTATGGACAGTTTGTGGTGTGTTTTACTTGCCTAGGATTTAACTTGTGCATCCAGAAGTTAGATGTTTTAGTCTGAGCTAGGTATTATGTGTACCTTTGGTGGCCAATGGAGAGTAAAAAGGCAAATTCAGAAAGGGAATTCTTCTGACTAATTTGAATTGGACTGCAAGCTACTAATTTCCCTCTACAGACTATAAAAGGAGACTACTATAACTTGGGCTTCATGGGTTCAACTATAGGCTTTCACTGCTAGATGTGAAGGGTCCACTTATTTAGATCGGAAGTTTTACTTACTGATTTATGGAACATAGGTGTCAATTCCCCTCCACCTTTTCCCCTGCCCATCCACAGACCCACAAGTCCCTCATACTTCTGAATTAAGATGTGAGAGCTCCTGAGATCTGTGTAACAGTTTCTATAGCTCTAAAGAAACAACTTCTTTAAAACTTCTTTTATGTTCCTAAATATTTTCCAGTGTTCATAAATGTTTGAAATATCCAACTCATGTGAGATGTACCACTGAAATCCTGAAATTCAAGCTGAATGGGTGCACTCATTTTGGGAGTGGGGGCAGGGAGGGAAGGATTTTGCCTCTTGGTTAATAGTGATTCCCACACATATTAAACAAAAGCCTCTGACCTTATTGCTCTTCTTTGATCAGGTGGTACAATTCCAAAACTGCTTTTGAAATTGCTACAGGTTTTTTCGAGTCACTCTAGAAAAGGCATGCAGGCACTCCAAAAGTGGAAATATGTCTCGTGGATCCTATAAAGACCTGAGAGGCAGATACTGGTCTGATATGCTCTTAAGTTTTAGGGAATTCAAACATGTTGATGGGGTGGAGAATCAGATTCAATACTTCTAAATACAGCTTTGTCATTGCTCCTTATGTGGTACTGCATAAATCATGTCCATTCTCCCATCACCATAGTGGAGAAATAAAAATATTGCTGTGGAATTTTTCCCTTAAAAGGCTGGTTTGGAAATTTGCTAATTATTATGGTATGCTTGAGCATGAATTATTATATAAAAGTGTTAAATATCACCTAGATATAAATTCAGTTGTGGCTCATAATGACCTAGATGAGAAAAAGATTTCTTAGGTTTTCTTCTCTTTATCCAACTGCTGCAGCTTTTCATTCTTGTGCTTGGAATTAAGTCTTTGAAGTATGTGATTGCATAGGATTTATTAAGATATTTAACGATAAGGACATTTGATAGACGTTTTTTTTGTTTTGTTAACAGGCCAACTATAGTGGTTATATTTAGCAATACTCAAAGTCTCTGCCTATGGGAAAAGAGTAATTATGTGCAAAGGGGTTTTAAAGAAAGGTTCAGCATGTAAAAAAAATATTTTCATACTACTAAACTTTCCCAAGTAGAAGAGTTTGATATTTGTGTTACCTCATTTCAAAGGTACTGCAAGTTTTCCTGAGCAACTTAACATGTGCCTAATAATTAGTGTTAAACTACAAGGAAATCACCCATTCCAATTTGCTTAGATAAAATTTCTTTGAACTGCCTCCCAACACTGGACTCCATTCATGATGCATTTCATTCTGACAGAGTTTCCACTGTCTGCTATAGATGGGTAGTTTGCATAAATTTTATGAAGCACAGCATATGGAATTGCACATGCTATTTGTAAGAATCAGTGCATAAATTTAGCAAAGACTTTAGCAAAGACCTTTTTATCCTTAGTCAGAAAATGAGATGTGTGTTTTCAACAAGATGATACATTTAACTGGAGCGGTTTCCTCCTGTTTTTTTATCAATATCAAGTTTTAAAATATTTTCTGAGACGTATGGTATGGCTATGATTTACAGTCTAAGAGATTATCAGCTCTTACAATATGCGTGTTCAAAACTTAGAAAAATTAAGAAACCTTCTACTTAAAGTCCTACGTAGCCATGGATAAAAGCAAAGCTACTTCTGTTTTGATGGAAAAATCTCAGAATAATTGTTAAGCAATGAGATTCAAAGAATCTGCAAAACCAAGGGGATTGTGCAATAGCCTTCATCTCCTTAATAAGTCAATGTTTGCATTTAACAAGTTCTGGAAGTCCTATGTAAATTTTATTTAGTGCTGTGAAATGAGCTGTAAAAAAAAAATTCTTTTGTACTTTGTTACAATTTCAGCTGGCTTCCTCCTCAAATTTGTGGAATCATTTAATGTAAAGGAATTGCAATAGGAAGCACTGAGAGTCAAATTAACATTCTACATTGAGCACTTTTTGAACCTGCACTTACTTTCAGTTTCTGCTTGGAATATTACATTTAGACTGAGATCAGTTTTCTTATCAACCAAGACCAGTCTTCAGGAACCAAAAACGATGACTCAGTTGCTGAGTACCTTTGTGTCAGAAGAGGAATTCCTTTTATTTATAAAGCTTTCAGTTTTCCCAGTGGGACGTAAGAGGGTTTTGTGAGGGATGATGCAATAGCTAAATACCCAGGATAAGGGGCAACTTAGGCATACCCTGAAGCCGTTTTCTCTTGTTGTTTGTTACTTGAGAGAATATATAGAACCCCACCTCGCTATAACCTCATTTCAAATAGTTGTAAAGAGCAATAAGGACTCCCCTGAGCCTCCTTTTCTTCAGATTAAACAATCCCAGTTTTTCTCAGCTGTTCCTCAGAAAGCTTGTGCCCTAGACCCTTCACCAGTTTCATTGCCCTTCTCTGGACACACTTCAGAACCTCAGTATCTTTACTGTTGGGAGTGCCCTTCTTGGCCACTTGGGCACACACTGGCTCATATTCATTGGGCTGTTGATCAACACCCCCAGGTCCTTTTCTACTGAACAGCTTTCCAGCCGCTCTTTCCGCGACTGTAGCACCGAATAGTGATGGTTATTGCGACCTCATACAATTATCCTGCGTCCATCGATGCAGCCTGTCCAAATCCCTCTGCAGAGCCTTCCTATCCTCAAGCAGATCAACACTTCCACAGAACTCGGCGCCATCTGCAGACTTACTGAGGGTGCACTCAATCTGCTCATCCAGATCATTGATAAAAAGATTAAACAGAACTGGTCCCAACACTGAGAATTAGGGAACACCACTTTGATCATCTGCCAACCGGATTGAGTTCTGTTCACCACCCATCCAGCCAGTTTTTTACCCAGCAAAGGGTACACCCATCCAAGCTGTGAGAAAGCCAGTTTCTTCAAGATAATGCTGTGGGAAACGGTGTCAAAAGCTTTGATAAAATCTTGGTAGACAACACGCACAGCCACAGCCAGGTCCCTTGCGATAGAAGGAGGTCACTTTAACCAAGGAGGACCTGCCTTTCATAAACTCATGCTCACTAGGCCTGATCACCTAGTTGTATGTGCCACATGATGGCAGTCAAGATGATCTGCTCCATAACCTTCCCTGGCACCAAGGTCATACTGACAGGCCTGTAGTTTCCCAGATCCCCCCTCCTGCTGTTCTTTTAGTCAACATATGTCAACTTCCAGTCAAATGGGACCAACCCTGTCTGCCAGGAGTGCTGATAAATGATGGAAAATGGCTTCCTGAGCACTTTCACCGTGTCCCTCAGCATCCAATATCCCTCGGTAACCACAGGTGATCCCATCGCTGTTATGAAAAAATCTGTGTAAGCATTTTGAGACAAAGGCAACAAACATTACCATGAGGTGCAAGGCTAGTAAATAAGTGACAGTAAAAAGTAAGAAACAATAACTTATCACAGAGATAGCTGGAGAGATAAGCAAACCAAGAAAATAACATGAGAAATGAGATAATTTATTTAACAGTAAGTGAGCATAATGCATAAACGAAAGAGTGTGATGATAAAATATTGACAGACTATCTTGTGCCTCAAACTCATATTTTTTATATATATTACTCAATTTTGCTTCATTTTACAAATCTTTTCTGGGGATTTCAAACCAGACCAGCCCTCAGTACTTCAGACAGTGCATAGCTAAGTACTTCACAGCATTTCATGTATTTCTAAGCTTTATGAGAAGAGCGGCTTGTCCTGGATTTGGAAGATTATGATTGATTGCAAATTTTCCTTTTCAACTGTAAAATCAATAATTTTTTTTTTTTTTTCCCCACAGAACTTCCCAATGTTCAGAAGCCTAATATTAAAAGTAAGGATTAATTGTAATTTTAAGTTTTGTCTCATTTCATTGTTATGAAATATATATGTTTCTATAGCAAGCATTAAACCACGAAAGGGAAGAAGGTAGGCCAGATTTGAAAAATTTCCTAATTTTTCATTTCCAATCGCATTTCTAACAATGTGTAATCTGACACATTTTCTAATGTGTCATAAAAAAAATACTAATCCATGAATAGAGTGGACTTGATGTATGCAGAAACATGACATCATTTTCTCAGACCTGAAGTTGAAACCATTGCTGAAACAGTCACCATCACTCTTGTTACTGTGACTATTCCATTTTTTGCTTTCCTTATACAGTTTAGCCAAATTTGAGCTCAAGCAGTTCATGTTATTGTAAACTGGGGATAGCTTGAACTTTAGGACATTAAAAATAAGGGCACATGGCTTTTAGAAACACTAAATGCTTTATTATTCATTCTCTTCTTTAATATTTTAGTAAAGATTTTAAGCTGACTTTTAGTTTTAAGATTTCTTACAGATATCAGATTGCAGGCACAGTGGAAAGCAAAACAGTTATTGGGTGTTATCCATTAAGAAGAATTCAAATAGCGACTGTTAACAATCTGTAACTCCAGGGTAGTAGTGAGCTTTTCTCTATGTCATAAAAGACCCTCAAAGTTACCATAAACCTTCATTCACTTTCAGTGTGATAGCTTACACGTGTGATGGTTTATTTTACAAGCAAAATCTCCATGTAAGCGGTAAAGTGCCTGAATGCTTGGATTACAAAATGGAAAAATAAACAACTGCAATTAAGGGACCCAGCATTCCAATATTGTTTTTATTGTCATGTATCTTTATTTTCCTAAAAACACTTCAAAGAACTATCCTGCTAAATTAGGAGCATTAATCTCTTCTGGGATGATCAATGATATGTAGATACTGTAGTCAGAAAAAGCAGCATTTACATTTTGACTACAGACTATGTTTTCTGGGAAATCTTTCCTGAGTTGTTTGTAAGCTTTAAATAAAATTTTAACTACTGAAATCACCTGTCTAGTTTAATTATTCATTATTTCATTTTCTAAAGGAAATTAAAAATCTGTCATAGTTCTCTTCATCTGAAGGTGTATTAGCCTAAGAGAGCTTTAGCAGGTTTTGAAAGCACCTATGAAATTAAATACCATAGAGATAACATTCTTAAGTTTGTATTACATTGTACAAATCGTGAAGTTCATGCAGATCTTGTTAGAGATCCTATTTTCAACATTAGAAATGTTTTCTTGGTTATACCATGAAACAGTATTGTAAAGTGGTCTTGCAAAAAAGTCCACAAAAGGCGCTTCCACCTGTTCGATTTGTAAATCAAACTCTAATTCTGAATGCAGATATCTGATGAAAGTTTAATTAAGCAAAGTCTGCAGTACTGGAGCAAGTAGAATCTACCACTGATGTATTCAAGCACACATTTTTTTACCAGCTATTAACACTTGCCAGACTTTCTTAGAGATTTAGCTTTTTGAAGTGCTTTGTGAGTGTTTTTTAATGTTACATTTTCACAAATGTAATAGATTATTCTACTTTATATAGATATGTTTAAAAAAATCTATACACAAATTGTTTTTTAGGTAAACTTATATTGTCTAAGTTTTTGCTAAAGTCAGTTTTGCCCTGTTTGTTTTTTTTTTTTGTCTGACCTCAGAAGGCCCTTTATTTTAAATATTTTCCTATTATTAATCAAAGAATGAAACATCAAACTTTAGTGAAAAAATATATTGGATATTTTGCACTAAATTTGGCTATTTAATGAAACAACCAACTGAGATGAAGAAAGGCCTAAAAATTTAGGACAAGAAATTAGAAGGAATACCATATGTACAAAAAGAACAAAATTACATACTATTCTTCCTCTGTTTTGTTATTTACTTGGCAAGATAAAATTATCCATCTTTTCCTAAAAGCACAATATCTTTAATCACTACAGTGATTAGATGCAGAATTTTGTAGACCATTGACAGAAAACTTTTACTACTTCAGTGCCCCATGTACCTGTCCAAGAAAAAACTTCATATTGATTGTGAGGGAATAGTGCCACCTACTGAGCTAATATCTTCCATTTCTGTAGCACTTGAAGAGAGTTCCTGTAAATATAGATTTAATCTAGTGTTGTGAACTTGCAAAATCTTCCAGTTCTTTATCGTAGAATCATTCAATCGTAGAACTGTTTAGGCTGGAAAAGACATTTAAGATCATGGATTCCAAACGTTAACCTAGCACACCACTAAACCATGTCCCTTATTATTCTAAGTAGTTTGGTTTTGGGTTTTTTTTCCATTAGATTTATTCTACCAGCTCTTAAATTAAAGGCTGAACTGTTTGGATGTAGACTAGTAGACCATATCTACTAATAGGATTGTGCACTCTAGCACGAGGCTCAGAGCCTATATGATATTACAAGTGCTTTTTGGAATATAAATAAGGAACATCTCACAGCTATTAGATAAGGAAAGAAGTCCACTCTTTCCAGCTGAATTTTTTTGGCAAACCTCAAGATTTTTGCAAATTATTAAGCTAGGGGATTTGTTATAGCTTTAGTTTAAATAAAATTTATTCTATGTATAGAAGTGATATTTAGGTCAACGCTATGCTTTCTTACTAGGCTCCCAGGAGGCAACAGATGATCCAAGTAAAACAGAAATACAGAAGGTTTGTCTCATTTAGAATATTTTATTTCACAGCCTTAATAATACTAATTCAAGTCATAAGATGGTCTATGTCTTTGCTGTACATTCAGTTAGGAAACCTATACATCAATAGAAATGCATCTGAAGAAAATGGACTAGAAAATAAACACTGTTCTTTAGATGAATATTTTTATCAAAACAAGCTACAGCCGATTCAGGGTAAGATATGTGATGGCAAAGAGAATCAATCTATTATTCAGTTATCCCATTAGTCTGGGAGGAAAGCAAGAAGCCTGTGTGAATGCAACTGTGGGGTTTGCATCCTTAAAAAATTAGGGATGCATTGGTAGTTAAGGTTACATTCTGATTTATACAGAAAGGAAGGTGAAATTCCCTTTTTACACTTTACTTATTGGATTTTGTCTCCAAAATCGTTATAATAACTCTTAACAGAACAATTAAAAAAAAAAAATCCTTAGTGAAATCTTTAGAAACAAATCTTGCAGAGAAACATATTTGCATAGTCCCACTTTTCGTTCTTTTCATAGCTCTTTTAGTTTCTGTTAAATGTACAGTCTTTCCATTAGTCTTTCTATTCCATTTGCAGGCGGGAAAACTGAGAACAATTCTAATGAAGTTAAGACATGTCACTGTGTAAAATCCTGAATTTACTGGGCCATAGTGCTCTTGATCTGTTGCTTTCAGCCATAGTTCTGATATTTCATTAAACCATCTATTTCTTAAGGTGTCAAAATATGTTCCCAATTAAAACACATGCTGTGATTAATGAGTGAGGTATTTAAGTTATAATTTACTTCCACATCTTCTACAGTTAATGATGGATGAGGAAGGTGAGTGAGAGAAAACTCCTGCATAAAAACTGCCTTTATCAGTAAAGAATGAAAATCAGAACTCAGAATGAAGTCCAATTCTTACTCAGTTTTCAAAACTATTTTCCTGAAGGGCAGGAGAAAAAAAAAACCCAAAACAACAAAAACTCACAACAAAAAGAGGGCATTTTTGTGGAATTAAGAGTTCAAAACATAACAATTTTGAAATACTGCTCCATTTTGGACCAATTAACCATTAATTGACATATGTTCACTTTATTGCTGTGTTGAATGGAAACTAGTTCTGTCGTTTGCTTTCATAGTGAAGTCTGGTTTTTATGAAGAATATTGGTCTCAGGAGAAGAATTTTGCATTTGACTGAGTGAAACAATAGATTAAACAAGAGCTGCATCATATTCTAAATTACAATTAGGCACTTTGGATTTCTTGGTTGAAAACTTACATGAAGCACAGTATTGTAGGATGTGCTTTATAACAGAATGAGGAGGCAAAGCTCATTACTTGGCAAGCAAGTTCTCATAAGCTCCCAAATGTGTAAGATACATTCATTTTGCATACATAGGATTTTAAAGTAAAATGTACCATTACTTTCTGATATAATTTTGCATCCCTATCCCTTCATTAAGATTTGTCACAGGGCAAATGCAGAGGGCATGCAAAAACAAACAGATCGGGAGGTTTGGCTCAGTGGAATATTTCCCCTTAGATTTATGAAGGTGAAACACAGCAGAATCAGGTCCCAGCTCAAGGATCAGAAGACAGCTTGTAGTCACACATTCATGTTCATTTTATCTCTATGTTTAAGGATAAATAAATTCAGCTAAAGCCTTGATTTTAAACTGAGCATGCACTTGTTAAGTCAAGAGCATTTCAGAAGTTTAGACTGGTTATGAAGATGGATCAGAGGAAAAATGGAAATGTACTGCTTATGGTGAAGTTCTAGAAAAAGCAATTGTGCATATTGCACATGAAAAGTTCTACCAATGACCCTGGAAAATCAATGCCTGACAGGTAAAGCCATTGTGATCAATGAAAAAATATGTAGAATTTGAAGGTATTTGTGCCTGTAAAACATTAAACTTGCTCCAGGTGCATTAATGTAGTAATTCTATTGAAAAATTCTGGAAAGGAAAGAGGAAAGAAAAGGGGAGGAAAAGGAAGGGAAGGGAAGGGAAGGGAAGGGAAGGGAAGGGAAGGGAAGGGAAGGGAAAGGGAAAGGGAAAGGGGAAAGGGAAAGGGAAAGGGAAAGGGAAAGGGGAAAGTGAAAGGGGAAAGGGAAAGGGAAAGGGAAAGGGGAAAGGGAAAGGGAAAGGGAAAGGGAAAGGGAAAAGGGAAAGGGAAAAGGGGAAAGGGAAAAGGGGAAAGGGAAAAGTGAAAAGAGAAAAGGGGAAATGGGAAAGGGAAAAGTGAAAAGGGAAAAGTGAAAGGGGAAAGGGGAAATAGGAAAGGGAAAAGGGGAAAGTGAAAAGGGAAAAGGGGAAATTGAAAAGGGAAAAGGGGAAATTGAAAAGGGAAAAGTGAAGGGGGAAAGGGGAAAGGTAAAAGGGAAAAGGGAAAGGCGAAAGGGAAAAAGGGAAAAGAGAAAGGGGAAAGGGGAAAAGGGAAAGGAAACTGATTTTGTTTTTCTTAATGTGTAAGATAAACCCAATATCATCATTCAAATGATGACTATATTTTCCAATCTGAATTAGAAGTTTTAAAGTAGGTAATACAGAAAGTCTAGTCTGAGGTGGGAAGACAGTGACTATGAGTGTTAAGTGTGCTAATATAAAAGCACTGTCTAACTTGTGTTCCTCTAAGACCTTCACTTGACACTGGAGACAGGAGTCTATTATATAGCAAAATAAAGCAGATTTTATTACAGGCTTTACCAAAAAAAGGCAAGAAGTGTTCTGTGAGTGGAGATTTTGGTAGCCACAAGTGAAAAATAATCATCATGAGTCAGTCATTCCCATCAGAAATGGATGACCGTAGTGTCATTTTTCAAATGCCAATTTGCCTGGCAAGGGAACAGCACCCTGCAGAGCCCTAATGCTCATTCTCAGAAGTGTATGCTTGTGAAGGTCTCATTCATCTGGAATAATTTAACATAGCTATAGTTTATGAAATTTGCCATACTTATCAAATCCTCCTAAATTCATAATGACAAAATTTACAGTTTGAATCTAAAAGAAAACCCACTCAAAATATATAAATCAGCTTTTTGTCATAATATATTTAGACTGGTTTAAGTCAAGATTTTTCCCAGCTCTGGTTTTCACCAGCAGTTTGGGTAGTCTACCCAAAGGAGGCTTTTTATTTTTACTCGATCAGAGGGAAGATGAGAAATAACAATCTTGATCTACACTAGAATTTCTGAAGTTATGTTGATAGTATTTGGTAAACCGCATTATACAAGTACTGCATTTCCACTGTGATGAGTAGAAAACTGGGTTCTAATGGAGATGTTTGCATTCCCTGTGAGGGTGATGAGGCACTGGAAGAGGCTGCCCAAGGAATTTGTGAATGCCCCATCCCTGGAAGTGTTCAAAGCCAGGCTGGACAGGGCCTTGAGCAACCTGGTCTAGTGTGAGGCGTCCCTGCTCACAGCAGGAGGACTTGAACCAGATGATGCTATGGCTCTTTCCAACTCTAACTCTTCTATGATTCCATGATCTCTTTTCAATTTCAGTTTCTATAATTATTATTTATTATTTTACATTCAGGAGCCGAAATAGCTCAGTTGGGAGAGCGTTAGACTGAAGATCTAAAGGTCCCTGGTTCAATCCCGGGTTTCGGCAGCAATGTACATCCCTGGCAGTGTTCAAGGTCAGGTTGGACAGATCCTTTAGTGACGTGGCCCAGTTTGAGGTATTCTTGCTCACCTCAATGGGGTTGAACTAATATCAAGGTTCTCTCCAACCGTAGCCATTTTGTAGGTTGAAGGAGATGATCTTGCCCCTCTACTCTGATTTCTAACCTTTATTTTTTTTTGCAAAATTGTTGCCTCCCTCTACAAAAAGACAAAAGAAGCATTAAAAGGTGCAGAAAATTTACTTGAAATTCTTAGAAAACCAATAAAATGAAAGAAATTCCGTGCAGAAGGAGAACTGGAATACTGCCATTGTGTGATCTTTACCCCATACACTTTACCCCATATACATCTCCTGCTCTACGTAATATAAATACAAATGCATCTGGATTCACTGTAGATCTACAGAAGTCACAACTGCAGAAATTGCCATCAGCTAAGAAACAGTCCAACATGATTTTTTTCAAGGCATGAAATGAGTTGTATTTTTCAAAGCAATAGCAAAAAGGAAATTGTATATGACAGAAATTTCTTTGTTCTATCATGCACTCTCCACTCCCTCTCACAAGTTGTTTTGCTCCTTTTCAGACATATGGCATTTTCCAGTTCCTACTGACGCCTGTTGTATTTGATGAGAGTTAAGTCACGTTCTTAAAATGAGTTCTGAACATTGAGCAAAGAACATACATCAGCTCTTTATGAACAAGTTTCACTGTCGTATGGCACTTCTGAGCTAAACTTGTCCACCTGCCCTCTCTCCAAGAGTTCAATGGCAAGTTGACCATCTGTCTGTAAAGGAGAAAGCTTTGATATGTATGAACCACTCAGCTTGGAAGCATTCCACACATCAGTGTGAAATGCTTTTAGAAAACCTACCATGACAGTTTTACGAATGGAGTCTATTGTAAATTTAAACTTTGAAATAGTTTATGGGCTATGCTTAATGCTTAAAAAGGGCGTCAGCTGGGGCAGGTATCTATGGTTCATGGATAAGAAGGTCTCTGGTTCATGAATACTGAGCTCCAAAGTGAGCCAACTTTTACTTTGCACTTCAGAGAATCATTTCTTCATTTGAAGGATTTGTTCTCCTCCAAGGTGTTGATGAAATAAAATAAGGAGAAAAGAAAAAAGAAAAAGAAACAGGAAGAAAAGAAACCAAGCCAGTATAAGCTATAAATACTACATTTTCATGCATCAAAACATACAAAAGGAATTAAAGTGTTAAATTAAAGAACAGAAATCAGGAAAAAACCCACATCCTTACTTCTAGAGAAACTTTCCAAGTTCATTTTCTGTTCTAATTTTTTTAGGAAGCTTAAAGAACTAGAATTTTATCTTGAATGATCCCACTATGCAACAAATATTACACTTTTCTAACAGCAAAAAAGAATCTGGGGATGAGAAGTTCCTGTCTTCATTGTTGAGCTGGGCATCTGAGACACCATTTGTGGCTAGGATTTCCTTTGGACTTCTAGGCTTATTAATGTTAATCAACAAAAATTTTATTCTAGAAACAAATCTGATTGATGTTAATGGTATCTTGAAGCTTTAATTGCATAATAATACCTTAACTACTCCTTCTCTGTCTTTCTTTGTTAGTTGTCTGATCCAAGAATTTTCTCTTCTGACTGCAGATTTTTGAATTGAGTTTCAATCCACATTTTCCTGTCTTAATTCTTCTTCATCCCCGAACCCTTTCAGGCTTTTCAACTTTCTTTCCATTTCTTTCCAGCTGGCAGAATAATCCCCTTCCATCACTCAGCTGCTACACACCAAACCATCAAACCATTGTGTAATGGACTGTTACCAGTATATCCTTTCTGTGTGGGTATTTTGCCTATTTATTTTTGCTGTCATATGACTTGTGTTTTAAATTTTGAACATTTACTAGCACAGATCAGCTAAGAAGGATGGTTTGGCAGAGTCAAGAGAACTAGTTTTGAATAGAAGCTCTGCATTACAGGAATATTTTTTATTCAATCTTTAATCTAAGTCCTTGATATGATTTATTCTGTGTTTACAGTAAAATGGTGGCATATTTCCAGAGTACAATGCATCCCTGCGAGAAATAACTGAAGTAACTGAGTCAGGTAGCTTTATTTTCTCCCATTCTCTGGGAATACTGTTTTCTCAATCTATTTTGCTTCACTGCCTCTTATACTAACACATCCTTTCCAGGACATAGAACAGTTCAGCTTCTGCTGCACAAACAAAGGGAACACAGAGCCATCATCCCGCGGACATTTCTGGGATATGATGAAAGAAAGAAATTTTTTTGTATTTGTGTATCAATTTACCCTAAATTTGCTCTTTTGTTAAAGTACAATAACTCCTGAAAATGTTTTTATGTTCCAGATTACTTTAGTATATAGAAAACATTTACTCAAACAGTGAATAATTTCTCTGGCTAAATATTTTTACAATGCACTGGGCTTACTTAGTACATCTTGCATAACAAAGTTTCATGTTCCTGAAACTTTCATTTTAGCTTTTCCTTCAGCTGCACATATTGCATTACCTTGATAAGTTGTCATACTTCAATATATATATATAGACCTAGATTGCCATTCTAAAGATGTTTTCCCAATTATCTTCAACATTTATAGTGAATTGCTCTAAACTCAAGCTCTAATATCACTCTTGGAACAGTAGTTTGAAGAAAAGTGTTTCTTAAAAGTGTAAATTATTCCCTATATAAACCCAAATTGTTGAAAGAAAACTATTCCTATCAACTGTGAGAAAAAAAGGAACACTTATTTTAACATTCTTCAATATTCAGCAAATTATATATATGTTAAAAAACTACAAAAACTTTAGAAAAGAAACAAGGATAATTTCATTTTGTGTGTAGAGAAATGTCTTCACTATTCTCTTAGTGGTGAGGTAGAGGGAAGTCATAACACTGAAGACAGATACAGCGTAAAAGCCTGAATTTTGTATCTACTTAAATAATTTATTTCTATTGTTCAATAACAAAGGGATCAGAGCCAGGCCATTAATGATCAGCACCAGTCCCAAAACAAATATGCCTCTCAGTGTCCTTTGGTACGAGATTCTGGAACGTTTTCAGCATCTGGCAGTACAGTAACTAGATGTGCCACTTAGTAAATGAAATTAGTAACTTAATTCTGCCAGAGTACCAAAGAAACCAGTGAAGTTAAATCAATGCTGAATTTGAACGGTTTCCTCAAAACGTACACATGATTTGATTGAAACATTGGCATTAGGCAAGTATTTTTGTGAGTGACTACAATGTAGGATTTCTTTCACTATTAACCCCTCATCATACTGAAAAAAGCCCAAGAAATTCAGATCAATTTTACAGAATGTGCAAGTAATATAGTTACTGCTTTCTTTTCCTAAATATGTATACTTTGTTATATTCCCTTTTGTTTTTTGGTAGTCTCAAATATAGGAAATAGTAAATTATTTGCATAGGAGTTTTAAAGTTATCAGTCTTTGTGTTTTATTGAAAATGAGAGTGAATCAACATGTCTATCACCCTGACCTTCAAAGTACTGATCCACACAAAGCATCCTATATTTGAAAATCTAATAGGAAACATTGCTGGCAAAGGAACCTGTGGAATTGCCCTTTGATTGCAAAGATCAAGGTCTGAATTTCAGTCTAAAAACAAGCTTTATTAGTTATAGCTGCCTCTTATTTCCTAAAAATTCCTGTCTTAGAAAAGAGGTTTTCAGACTAACGGCATAAGGCTTGCTCCCTGTGTGAAGCTTTCTCTAATAAGCTAACGTATATTTTTTTGCTGAAACTCATCTTGTGGGTTAGAGAGATGTATTTCTCTCTCTGAAGCTATCACCTTAAAGGTAAAGATCACCTTTATCTCAGTGAGGGAATAAGAAATAAGGCAGGGTGTTTTTTTCCAAGTTTAGAGGTTGTTATCAAAGCTTGAAAGAGACTGTGAGAACAAGTTTTGACTGTAAAATAAGTTAAGGTAAGCTTCTCACTGGAAAGCATGTGGTCAGTTAATTTAGCAGTCAGTTTGAATTTTTCTGGCCACCAGACAAGCTGGAAAACACCCAAACAAAAAAAAAAAAGCTCGCTTCTGTCATTTGTTCAGCCTGATATATGAAAATATTCTCATTATTTTCATAGCTAGAACAAAGCAAGATACAAATGAAACTTAAAAAGGTCTGGTTCAATCAAACACACAGTACAGCTCCTGGGGACAACATTTTGATTTTCATGACACCTGAGCTGGTCATACTTGAACTTGAATTGGACTCAAAAGCAGAACGGTGTTCGATAAGATAACCTATGATTCATAAGGCATTCAACCGTGGGAAAAATATTCTTAGATTCCTATGTGCCACCTTCCTATCAGATTGTCTTTGCCTTTGAAAAATATTAAGGAAAAGGAAAATAGCAAAGGAAAATAGCTTTTTTTATTTTCTAAAGTCATTCAAGACAAGAAAACATTATGAAAAATGCAAATTATTATACTTTTAATTTTATTTTATCTAATGAAATTATGTTAGTTCTTCATTCTCCCACATTGCCAGAGAGTAGTATTGTTCAACCGTACTCAGATACTGGCATCACTTGGAATTTCAATTACTCCTTTAATCACCAGGAATATAATGTGATGCTGCATTCATCCAATGCCTTATTCTACTGAAAGTGTTTGTGCATTTCTTGATTGTTGCAAGTGGTGAGACTGTACACAAAGTGAAAGCAGACTAAGGACAAATTATAAGAAAATAAAAAGCAAAAGCAAAAAAATATATATAACTCTACTCCATATGTTTATCATGTGGTTTGGGCTGCACAGTACACAATGTGACTCTATCTCATAAATTAAACCAATCTTATGCTGGCAAATTCTATAACCCTGAACATGAATACACTGGTGGCAGCAGTCTGATTTCAAATGTTTCCATTCAGATCCTTAGACATATGTGTGTGCTTTGGATTTCGAGCTGGGAATCTTAAACCTCCTCAATAGATACCCAACACTTTCTGGTTTCTGCCAGCCTGAGAACAGCCTCTGAGAATTTAACTTACAGATGTGTGCATTAATCAGCTTAACCACCAATATTTAAAGATCTTAAACTACGCAGAAATATGGCATCCCTAAAGTTCTCTTTCCCAGCCCCTGCAATAGTAATATTTAAACAAGCAGCAACTGTCATTTGCAATGTAAACCAATAGTTAATCAACAGGAAAGTTAAAATTTCTAGTCTTACTAAATGTTGATTAGACTTGTGTTGAGAAAACATTCTTCTGTGTGGCTTTTTTCCTTTTTCTTTTTCTTTCATTTTTTCTTTCTGAATGAAGTGGAAATTCTTGACATTTACACTAGAATCATAGAACCATGGAATGGTTTGGGTTGGAAGAGGCCTTGAATCTCATCTAGTTCCAACCTCCCTGCAACAGGCAGGGACAGCTTCCACCAAACCAGGTTGCTCAAAGCCCATCCAACCTGGCCTTGAATACTAATTATGTTAGTAATTCTTAATAGATTTTATATAACTATGGTTATAATTAATAATATATTATTAACAATAATGGTAATAATAATATTAGTAGATTTCAGATCTTCCTGGTTTTATAAATAATAAAGATCTTCCACTCATTTATGATATATATTGCAGCACTGCTTTAAAATAATACAGTAATTTACTTGGTAATTCCTTTATCTCTGTAATGTCCCTCAAAAAATAAATCATGTAACTGATCCATCCCTAAGAAGCCTTCAAGACGTTTGTTGCTTTTACATTATGTGCACTGAACTTAAGATACTTTGAACATTAAACTGATGTAGGCCACACTTTCACGTATTTAATAAAACTTGTATCTAATTTAACTACCAAAACCTTATCTATCACCTCTAGTACTTTGGCTAAAATGAGAACTCAATAAACTTGCAATCACAAATTTAAATCAAACTGAGTTGGGTGGTTTTTGGGGGGTTTTTGGTTGGTTGGCTGGCTGGATTTTTTATGCTGAAAACCACATGTTAATTAATATTTTGGTTTCTTGCTTTCATTTTATCATCATTATATCCTGTTCACTTCCTAAAATAAAAATTCAAGTTCCAAAACTGTCTATAACAGGAATTCTTCCTGAAACTTTTATCCCAACTTAAAGTCTAAACAAACCTAAACCAATAATCACCCACAAAAATAATCACCCAAAAAACCCCCAGATAATCACCCACAAAATCCATGCTTCCAAACTGCCCCTCTTTGTGATTACTTGGGCACCGTACATTTGTTTGCAAACTTCTTCATCATCTTGTTTACCTGCTGTGATGCATTTGTACACAAAATTTATATTATTGTCAACTGGCTCCATGGTCTCAGTCCTCACTAACATTGCTTGTCATGGTTGAACACTGCAGGAAAAGCTCATTTGTCCTTAATAGCTTTAGTGATTCTGGTTTTCATTTCATTAACTTCTGCTCTGCTGCATGGTCTTCTGATATTTTACTTCAAACTGTTGGGAAAGGGTCATCCATGTATACTCTTAATTTCATTAGATCTGGAATTTTGTTTCTCAGCAGTTCTCTCACCTTGGATCAAAAAGACTCAGAAAGGTAAATGGATTAGTCAATTCAAGCAAGAAGCTACCCGCCAGTTAATAGGCTTGTGCATGTGGAATTCTCTGTCATCCTGTTAAAGGGAAGGCCCTGAAAATTTAGCAGTTAGTAATGGCTGAGTTTTAAATGTTCATGGGCATGAAAAAACAGTGGTTCTTCTGCTGAAAAGAGACTAAAGTAAGCTTATTTCCACTCCTAAGAATTTTTTCTTTTAACCCAAAATAGCTTTTCCATGAATCCTAAACTGTTTATAGACAAACTTAGTGAACACTTAGTACTTGATTTTTCTGAAAATTCTATTCTTAATGTGATGGCTCACACATTTCCCACACTAGGCCAAATTCTGTTCCTAATTGCACTCTGCAACTGTGAAGAAGAGGGGAATTTGATCCATAACATTAATTAAATAGTACAAAATGTAAATTTGTTTCTTTTTTTTTCAGATTTTGACTTTGATTTTAACTACCAAGAATATTCATACTGATAAATACTTTACTCAAAAAAACAGGAAGGAAAATATTTTTCATGATGTAGTGGACTCAGCTATAGAGATGATAAAATTCACTGTGAAGATGTTGAAAGAAATATGCAGGAAATAACTGGGGTGACAGGAGCAGGGAAACAGTTTTTTTTTTTCACTGCCACTATTCTCAGATCAAATCCAGACTAAAGATATAAAAAGTTTCTAAGAAAATAGCATACTTCTCAATTTGTTCACTGCTTGGCCCTTTGAATAATCAAAACTACTTCTTAATTTAGGAAAAAACATTAATCACTGACTAAAACTGTGTTTGTCTACAAATCTTTCTTTCAACTTAAGTTTCTCATCCTTATTCATAATTTATGTACTTGAAAGTGAAAAAAATCATTTCAGGTGACCCAAAGAGCATGAAGCTCTATTTGGCTTTTTTAATTACTATGTAATCAGTTAAAATCCTTTTATCCTTGTGCCATTTGGATCCCTTACAGCATCAGTTCAATCCAATCAAATCTCCATACACTTTGGAAACCATTTTGAGGAAATGTGTTGAAACTTTCATTCTGAAGCCAAAAGTTAGATTTATACATGTGTGTGAAACAACCCATTTGGGGAATTGCATGATTTGCCACAGTCTCATACTTACGTTGTGAAAAGAAGCCTCACTTCCTTTCCCTTTCTACAGCACAGTTATATTGACATACACAGGTATGGATCAAACCAATTCCTTTCTTTTTATCCGGGCAAACCTAGCACCTGACAGCCAGGTATAAAATCACAATTAAATCTTCTGCCTGTCTGACTGGCTACCTTCACCAAGCTCTTGGCTTCTGACTGCTGTCAATCACTTTAAGACAACAAAATCTCAAAACCAACATTTGGAATTGAAGCATTGGAACCTCTGACTGGAAGGGCACAGATATACATGACAGAAAACAGGGTGCCAAGAGACCATGAGGTTTTACAGTTACTTTATATTCCCAGAAAATTCATTTGTCCAGAGAACATCTGGAGGAATGTTGGAGAAAGAAGATGATTCTATCTATACCCATCATGATAAACTTTTTCTGGAAACTCACCTTGTCTCATGCTAACTTAGCAACAAAATTTACCCCAAATGAAACTTATGCCTTAATCAAGAAAACATTATCTAAAAATTCTGCATTAAGAAAAAGAGTTCCAACTTACTGTATTAAGGGATATCTTAGAAACTGCTTATCCATTTATTTTAAAATGTCAGAGAAAATAACATCTGGAGTTAATGGTTGAAGAGAAATTTGAATGCACTTTTAAGCCAATCTGTGTGCATAACTTTTTAGTTCAGTATGTACTATAATGGACTAAGCAGGCTATACACACATGTACTCCTATAAAAATCTGTATATTTAGCCGTTTATGCCATAAAACGCATTTTAAAAATATATATAAGTCTCTAAAGACTTTGGCAGTTAAGTACAAGCTGTATTATGTCAGCATAGAACTTGAGGTCAATTGGAAATGTCCAGTACCTGCTTAGCTGGAAATATTAGCTTCTTTCTGAGTTTCCTGCGTTTTTTCAGCAATAGGTAGGAAATGCAGCATACTATCTGCAAGTCTGTAGATGCAATCTAGGTGAAGATAAGACCCCATTCTTGAAGGAATTCCTATAACTTTTACCACTTTCAGTAGCACTTGTTAATCCTTAGTACTAGCACTTTGATTGCCAGGATGTTTTAGCACCAGTACTGGCAATTAATTTGAAGATCTCAGATAAGGATGTAGAAATTTATCTGGAGCTATGTAAACTACAGTAGATTTCCTTGATTGCTGGAGTAATTTTCACCTGAAAACTCAGCCTTATTCATCAGTCTCATAATTTTTGCCTTAGCTACTTGGTTTGAAATAACTAATGTGTAGTTTAAAGCCACCTAATTAAGAAATATATATAAGAACTTGCTTACATGTGGTGTAAAAATGAGTGTCTGTGTAATCTGCAGTTACAGAGGACATCACAAACATGATGAGAAACATTTGCCTCTCCCTCTGAAAATCCCACAACGGTAGACTTGAAATAGTTCAGGATTCCCTGAATGGCGAAAGGAGGACCACAGTGAAGTCATAAACACATCAGTTTATGCCTGAGGAGAAGGCAAACAAGGAGCACATCTCTAGCAGAAGAATGAAAGAAATTCTAGGATGTGTAGTTTCCTCTCAGCTCTTAATTCAGTGCTGTTCTAAAAAAAATTATACTTTGATACTTTTCTTTAATTTTGAAACGATTTTTTAGCCTCTGTTTGCATCACTTCTGAAGTGATCTTAACAAACAAATGTACTGAGATGGGTAGGAATGACGGGGTGATTGAAAGATCCAGTGCTTTGAAATGAATACCTTATAGCAGTAAAAGAAGGCAGTACTTGTCATGATGGTTTTTCTTTCATATATACACACACATACACATATAAAATTTTTGCTTTTCCCAAATTCTTGTTAAAAAAACTGAGCAGGTGAATGAAAGAAGGAGAAATGTCTCATATAATCTCATTCAGCCATCCTTGGTGAATGCCAAATGCCCCTTTTTCCAAAGACAATCTGTGTTTCTGAATATTCAAACATGACTGGACCGAGCTGGTTTCTGTTTCTTTTACATTTACACAAACTGCAAGACATCATTGCGCCAAGTACCTCTGGACCTACATCCAGGTTTCACTAATGGATCCTCAGTAACTTCTGCTTCTTGCAGCTATTTTCGTTCCCTTGAATACACTCTCTGTTACCCACCTGCTAAACGCTGCTGTTGATCATAAAGAATACTTGAATCAGGTTTTTTTGAACAGTCATTTATGCTCAGAAGCACTTTTTGCATGTTCATCTTTATTTCTTCAGACTTATTTCCCTTTAGGCTTCCCTCATCCTCAATTCTTCCTCTGACTGGATGTGTTCTGTTACAGTGACCCCAGCACAACACCCAGAGTGAGAAGTGTGGACATGTCATAGAGATCAGTAGCTCAGATGGATCTAACAGCCTGTTTTGGGGAGACACCTGTGTTGCTCAGCAAAATAAAAAACAGATACAAAAATCAGCTAACACTTTCCAAGCCTGGGTGGCCTTCAGATGGGAAACTTATCATGTCTATCTGATTTTGCTGCAGTTTCTAATGGTATTAACAACAGATGATAATACTTGGCACTTAGTACTAATTTGTAATGCAGTTGTAGCTAGCATTTCATGCAAAGGATCAGTTGTTATATGCACTCTGCGGTATAGAGAGGTAACTCTGTACCTTTCTGTCTGGGATGTGCTAGAAAGCCCCACAAAATCCTCTGAAGATGGGATAACTGATACAAAGATACATGAGAGACTTTCCCAATTTTCCAGCACAGTACATCAATTCCATCTTGTTGACAAACAGGACATTTATCTAAAGCTGTGTCTATACTACAGGCTGCATTGGAGCAGGCTGGCTCTGAGACCAACTTAATTTGTTTAAAACTACCTTGTGTTTCTCAGCACTGCGGGAGCACAGTTCAGGTACAGCCTGAAAAAGTTGCTACTGTTAAACACCCTCAGTTTGGAGGTGGTTTTGTCACTTAGCCATCCATGGAAATTGGGGATGAAGTTTTTCTCTCACTAGATATCAAGCACTCATTTTGGCAATGCCTCAACACCAACTGCTCTCAGTCCCCAAGCCGTCCTGTATGCCCTGCAGACTGCTGGGGGCAGCCAGCCATGCTGCTGAGCGAGGGACATGCTGCCTTCCAGTCATTCTTCCAGAAAGCACTTCAAACCTTTTAGCCTAATGTAAAGAATTCCTATACAGACTGAGGAGTGTTAAAGATGTATATGTTGTATGTCTGACAGCACAGGATTCAAAAGGAAAAATACTCCTTTTTAAAAAAAAAAAGTATATACAGGCTGCCATTCCAGACTAGAACAGCAATAAAAACCCAAGCACAAATCAATCATTGTGACAGTCTGGATTTCATGTCCATGCTAAGGAACTAAAAATAAGCATTTATTGTCTTGCTTGCTTCTCATCCTCCCCATTTTTGCTTTGTTTCTCCTGGAGTTACAGTAAGAGCTGAGCACTGGTAGTTCCTGTAGACCTTATGGCAAAAGTGCCTTTTAGCTTTTCTGACTTGCAAGTCATATTGGGGAAGATGTTTGACACTGTTTTTACAATTAACACCACATGCGGCTGGCTGTTGCACAGTACACAATACTTGGGTTAGCATTATATTTGGCATTTTTCTTCTGCAGTAGACCTGAACACACAAATCAATGTTAACAGCAAAATTAATCCACAAAACCAAACTAGATGATTGCTCTTCTTCCATGCATGTGCTGCTACATATGTGGTGTGTGGAAACCTCTCACTGCTCTGCAGGGTATTTTTTGAGAACTAATGATTATGCATTGCCAGATTCACTTTTCCCAGTGGAAAACATGTTTTGTGATTACAGCAGAGCTTTCACAGTATGGCACACAAACTAACTGATACAGCATTGCAAAGTCTCTGAAGACTGGGCAAAAACATGGCAGGTTTGAACCAACTTGTTAAATCTCTGGAAATGAGTTGGTATTTAGCACAAACGATACCTGAATGTTACCACCTTGGAGGTATAATAAATCTTATGGAGACTTCAGAGGCAAAAGCTGACCCAGTTTACTTTTCTGATTGTTCTTATCCCAATATTTTCTTTAGCTTCTAACACTTTTGTTCCAGGAACATAACCACCATAAGGTGAGGTTTATTCATTACTTCTGCAACTGCCCATCTATGTACCTGCCTTTGCTGCCCCCTCACTGCCTTCAATCTGTCAGACCAGCTTTGCCTCACTGCCGGGCAAGTCACATTATTTATGATGTGGTAAGTTCTGGAACTTCTGTAAAGGAGTGAGTAACAACACTGTGAGTTTGGGCATAAATTTTGCAAGATACTCTCCTTCAGCAAATCCTAGTCCTTGGCCTGAAAAGAAACAGATTTGTGTTGAAAGTTGGTGGTTGCTTTACAATGTGCACAAGCATCTGCCAGAGCACCTAAAGGTAGCTCATTTCCAGTTTAAGGTGTCCCCAGTCCACCTCATATTGCAGGAATGACAGATCTGGTTATAGATTAACACAAGTTTCTCCTCTACCTCCTTCATTAGAGTGCGGCCAACAGAGACAGCAGTTTGCACAGCAGTTTCTGGGCTCTGCCATGACACTTTCTAGATCTTCTTGACACTTCTTCTGGGATCATCAGGGACCTCTTCAAGGAACACCAGAGTGTCTTCCTCCTACTGGAAAAGAATAGCAGAAGGTTGTGATTTTCCAGCTTCTAACAATCTCTGTCTCCTGTTCTTCATGAAAGGGTGATTGAAGCATCTGTCTACTCTGAAGGGAAAGGCTTTAAACTGACAGAGGGGAGATTTAGATTAGATATTAGGAAGAAATTCTTTAGTATGGGACTGGTGAGACACTGGCACAGGTCGCCCAGAGAAGCTGTGGCTGTCCCATCACTGGCAGTGTTCAAGGCCATGTTAGACGGGGCTTGAAGCATCCTGGTCTAGTGGAAGGTGTCCCTGCTCATGGAAGGAGGACTGGAACTAGATGATCTTTAAGGTCCCTTCCAACCCAAACCATTCTGTGATTCTAAGATTGTTTTATTCTATGATGACTTGTGGAAAGTATCTCATATCATCTTGCAAGTCACTGCATCACTGCGATTTAGTGAATATGGAATGTTTATATCATCTCCCATCTTGAAAAAGATGTTCATGATGAGAACACTACCAGCTCCTTCTTTCAAGTAATTCATTTATTTACATGGTGATCATCACAAATGTTACTCCTGCTACTCAAAATTAACATCATGACAGTCTTAACTAGGGATATATGTTGACAGTGGGAAACCTCCAGTTTTCTTATACTTTCCCTTACAGTCTTTTCTCAAAAAGTTAGCCAGCTAGTTGTAAACTGTTTTCATTCAAAACTATTCTTATCTGTATCTGATAGCAGGATGCTTATGGTGATAAAGGATTACTCTGGTGTTTGAGCTTTCCAAGATCATGTAGGGAAGCACACTTTTCACTGAGAGATAAATTAGTTTTCACAGCTCTCACTGGTCATCCATACCCTGCATTGTAGTTTATAGAATACATGTTAGTGATGCATCAAAAAATCTTTAATGTGCTAACTTCTGCAGGAGCAGGCAGGAAGTACAGTTAGGGTGCAGAGCTGGGAATATTCCCTGGATATTTCGATAGGTATTCTTTTTGCAGGGAGAAAACCTGGCTAACTTTGTCTTTTCCAAAACATTTGACATTTATGTTTAGCTACACTTAAGGGATTTGTGGTTTTGTTTTTTTTTTAACTGAGAACTAAGAGAAGTTTGTAAGACAGGTTTATTGACTGCCTAGAGTATTTTATATTCCAGTTTCTCTTCTCACCTACACAAGTAATCACATGTGTTTTCAGCTTAGTTCCAATGCTTTCAGCCAGACCCATGTCTGGGTTTTTATTTCACAGAGTGTCTGGGCTCTGGCTGAGAGGATTCAAAGCTCCACTGAGCATTCCCTGCTTCCATACAGAGCACATAGAGAACACATGCTTCACATATCTGCCAAGAACCAAAACTGTTCTCCACTCTGCCATGGTGCATTTTCCTTCTATCCTAAAGCATAAAAGGTTGTCCGACTTACATGTCAAACGATCTTTCTTCATGCCACACCATTGACTTGCAGTTTTGGGGATTTGCTGTGCCAATACCTAGCCAGCAGTGGTACTATAAGAGGTATTTTTTACTGCATTATGTCTCCCTCGTTTTAATTGCCAGTTTCTACAAATGATGCTTCTTCCATATCAGGCTTGTTACAAATTCAGAGAAAGGAACAAACCATTTTGGGCAAGCACTGGATGATGAGATACTAAAGGTAGGGAAGTTTTCGAAATCTCATCTGTATAAGCTTTAGACATGTGGCTTTGGTACCTTTGGAATAGTTCTGCTTTGCTCTTTCACTGGCACCTGTAGTGCTGATAACTGCTTGATGACATCGATATGTTCATCACTATACACGTTACAAATGTTCTTAAATTTCTGAGTTCTGAGTAACTTAAGTATGACTGGACACACAATATGAACAGAATTAATTGGGTTATACATAGCAAAAATAAGAACATCTGTTACAGCTTGGGGTAATAGAAGCAGAAACAAGAGAGGCTTTGGTAAGGTTTTTGATAAGGTATCGCATAATAGCCCTGTATTCATGCTGTAGAGAAAAAATACACACACTAGACAGATGGACTTCAGGGTTGGTGAAAAACTGCCTGGGTTGCTGAACTTGGAATTGTGATCAGCTCTTTGAAAACTCTCGCTTAAGCGTGTATTACTTCAAAGAGTTTAGGTACTTTAATATATAACAAGCTACTGAAACCTGGCTGTTATTGTGCCTATACTGTAACCTGGAGAATGGGACAGAAACTCAGACTTACCTAATTCACGAGTGGCAGGGTTGGTGTAAAACCACAGCAAGGCAGGGCTGCCTTTCAGAGGAAAGGGACCTTGGCAAGCTAGAAAGATAGAAGGATAGACAAAGAGAAGTACCGTGGGTTTCAACAGACACTTGTGAAGTCCTGCATCTAGGACAGACTAATCCTGTACATCAGTGCAGATAGGGAAGAAACTGATATTTAACAGACTAAGAGTGTTAGCACTTTGTCCTTGTAGTAGTATGCAGGCTGACTTCATACTGGGCTACTTTATGAAGAGTATAGCTATCAGGTCAAGGGAAGTGATTATTTCATTCTACTTAGTGCTTCTGAGATCTAATCTGAAATACTGTTTCCAATTTCAGTCGCCCCTTCCCCAGGAGATCTCTACACCTCCAATTTACATACCTGAAGACAGAAGTAGGAGACAGCCATATTCTTCTTGGAAGGCCATAGCAGGAAAATAAGAGACAAAAGTCACAATGAACAATAGCAGAAATGCTGACAGTAATAACATTTTTGTTTTATTCAATAAGAACATTTAACCTTTAGATCAGATTGTCTATAGACCCTGTGGAAGCTTTGTCCTTGGAAACTTTCAAAACACTAAGGCTCTGAGTTATTTGTTCCAACCTTGAAGTTAGCCATCCTCTGAGCAAGAGAATGGATTAGAGACAGCCACAATTCTTTTCAATTCAGTTGTTCTGTTTCTGTTAGTCTAATATTTATTTAAGTAGGGGGAAAAAAAACAAACAACAAAACAAACAAAAAGAAGATTAAAAGAGCTTGAGAAGTAGTATGGTGAAAGGTAATCGTGGAAATAGCATTAGTAGCAGATAAAAGATGTGGTTAGAGAGTGCTCTTATTCTGGTAAATCAAACTATTACTAGTGCATATTAATATGTCCTGTTCATGCACTGTAAGTGACTGTTAGAATCAGGTTCCAGTGGAATTTTTTTATTCCTATAATTACACCAATGGAGACTGCTGGATGATCCAAGTTGCATCTGGCTCCATCCTGATAATGGAAGATGCCTTAAATCTCTTCTGATCTTTTCTTGTGACACAGATGTAGTTTTTGGTCTTTTACTGTTGGTCTTGAGTTTGATAGCATGGCTATGCAAGCCTCAACCTAGCAATTTCCCACTTCTATGGCAGCTATAAAGATGCTTATCTGCCACAGAGATTTGGTTTTTGTGTCAGAGCATTGTTTTCTGGCTGAGTAATCCTGTGGTGTCTAACCACTAAGGGCACACCCGTGGTCCTTTTTGAGGTTTCCTGTAGCCTGTGTTTCTGTAATTTCTTGCTTTTTATTGCTTTGAGAAACATAAGAAAATTCTTCAGAGCTCTGTGGGATCAGACCGGAGTACATGTTACAGATTCTAAAACTTCCTTTATTTTGTGTGAAATATACACTTTTTCCTTGTTCTTGCTTTGTTATTTTTGGAAGTAAGAAGCATTCCCATGCAGAATGCCAGTGCGCTGGCAGATACTGAGCTGATGAGGTGAAGTGCTTCTACACAGCACCAGCACGAAGAATGCCAATCTAAGCTTTCAACTCTCTCCCTCACCCCTAAATAGAAAACAAAAGTGCTTTGTAAATGCTGAAAGCTGAGGGTTAGCCTGCTTCTTTGGTGAAGGAAAACTAGTGGAAATGGTCAGATGACAGCTTGCCTAGCAGCACAGAGCCAATAAAAATAGCTTGAGACTACATTGCAAGGTAGAGTCAATAATGCCTGGCAGTAGCCTGCTAGTCTGGCAAACCAAAGCTGCTGCAACAGTTTCAGGTTTCTTCCAGATCACCAGCTAAAAGATTCTTAGAGCCACTGTAGCCTGAATAAAGGGAAAAAAAGTTAACAACTATGTTGTTCCAGTGCAAACAGCCATGCTGAGCCATCCTTCCCAGTATGTAACTGGTGGAGCACATGTACAGATTGATTTGGAACATCAGTATCTGTTCCTTTCTAAACATCCTTTTTAAAACTGAGTTTGGACTGATACAGAGGGAATAATGACAAACACACACACCCAGGAGAACGGGTGGATTATATTGCTTTTTTTATAACTGTCATAATTCGTATTTATTTGAAATCATCCCCTGCCAAGGTCTCTTGCATGAAATTACCTTTTTCTATACTCTTTGGACTGACTAAGTAGTTAGAGAGGTGAATAAGTTCAAGAACTTTATCCCACATATGTATGTAGGAAAAGGCAGCAGATGTTAGAGGAGACATGATTGGGGGAATTTTTGCTTCTGCTATCACTACTGGAATAGAGAAGCAGTCTTAACATAAGTAGTATGCATATATAAATTTTAAATGTCTGTATATTTATAATGAAAAGAGACAGAATTAGAACTGTGACCCTCAGTGGTTAAAAGAAATATATATGCAAAAATAAAGTAAATTACCTACTGTTCTTTGCCATAAGATTTCTGTTTACTGCCATCTGGCATGGCAACAAACAGTTCCCTAATCCCCTGTGATTTCACAGCATGGTATCTGTACACGATCAAATGCAAACGTGACCATGTACAACTAAAATGAGTCTCTGGACCTAAATCAGGGTTGCTGTAAATATCGCTAGGACTGCAGAATTTTAACAGCAAAGGGATATAATTTATACTGCCAGTGAATTCATATGGTTTCAGTCTATGCGACTTGTTCAGACATTTCAGAACAACTCTCAAATGATTTTAGAGTATTTTGGATGAAGGAGGTATTCCTTATTATCAATGTGTTTAAAATATCAGTTCAAAGGTGCTTTACGGCTGGCCAAAAGCAGATCATATAGACATTTATGACAGACACTAAAGTTGCAACGAATTACCTAAGATTCCTTTTGCAGTCACTGGAAAGAGACATAAATGACAACCTCATATCATGCAAATGTGGGAGCCAATGACAAGTCAACCTAAGTTGTTTCCTATTTCTCTTCACTGCCTGCAAAGTAAGCCTAGGGTGATTAGCTCACATGTGAAAATACACCTCATAAGTCAAATGGCAAGAATTACACCTGAATATGAATAGATTCCCTTAACCTGCATTGGACTTTTGAATTCTTTAATATCTGGTGTGGGACATCGTAAACATACTTTGCAATTTTAGTTTTAGATACATCTCCTGCAGCCTCCCACTCCTGCCATTGACTTTCTCCATCAGAAAGCAGGAAAGATATAGCAAGAGTACCTACAGGCACACACAGCTCTCGCTTCCTTCACCATCTAAATATACCTAGAATTTCTCATTCACTACCCTTTCTAGTCTTCCTTGTTCTTCCAGGGACTTAGATTTTCCGTTCTTCTGAGCTAGCCATCCATTTGCTTCCCTGCATTTGCTTCCCTTTTTTATTTTCAGTAATATGAGCCACCATTTAAATGCACTTTGAGTCTCTTTTTACCAAAAAATAAGCTCCAATGTTATTAGCCATGTTATACAGTCACATCCAAGTGACTTCTACCTTTTCCCTATCATGTTCCTCGTTTCATTTAACAGTCACATAGCTGTTGTGCTATTTCCCTCAAAATAGCTCTTTAAACTTTCCACAACAGGGAAGGACACTATTAGTTGCTAAACTGGTGATATGCTGTGGTTAACTTTGTCTCACAACTTTCTCACAGTCCCTGATTTGTCTGTCTGCATTTATTATTTCCAATACTGGATTCAAGTGTGAATTCTGATAAAGACCAATAATTTTGTTGCTGTTTGTCAATGCCATGTCATGCAAATGCACTTCGTCCATGAGTCAGTCCTCAGTAGTCTATTAATAAAAACAGTTAAAAATTTATAATATATTTGTAATAAAGCTGTGCTGTTCACATGCTGTAACATCATTTTTACCTATTTCTTAGGCTAATATTTGTGTCTGTGAGCTGCCAGTAAAGGCTTGAACATGGGAGGAATGTAGTCAGATTTTGTGTTTCTAGATCCATGCCATCTTGGGTATAACTGTTATTAAAAACAATGGCTTGATGGCATGGGGTAATAGGACAACACTGGAAAAAAAAAGATTGCTAAAATATATTATTGAATTTGGTAAGCTCTTTAAGATTTATCTCTGTGAACCAGTGCACTAGAAGCATTCTGTTGTCACTGTCATCTTCGAATATTTTTCTGGTGTGTCCATAAAATACATGTTCTGTGGCTCTGATACATACATGCTACTGCTATTTAGACACTTAATAAGTCAATAGAGTTGAGATAAGCACTGAGGGACTATCAGTAGCTGTACTTGGCTGGAATTGTATTGAAGTTTATGAAACTTTTTTAGTTTACGCTCACCAAGGATCTAGCAGACAGTCTGCAAAAAACCTGAAGTTTCATACTGGCTCCTTTAAAAGTGTAGCAGTTCAAACAGAGTCTGGCATTGGATTAATAATGTGACTCATGGATGTGACAGTCGCTGGGACCTTGTTATAGTTAGAACCAGACTGGAATGTGAGAACTGTAAATTATGAAATTGTCTGAAAGTACATGAAATGTTATTAACCCAATGATAGAAAAACAGTTTAAACTTGTGACATCTACTGAGCTTCTTCTATCAGGTTTATAAGATTTAAAGGGAAAGTTCAGGGTGAGAAGAAACTAGTGATGAGACGGGGTTTTCTTTGTTATGTGTAGACAATGATTTAAAGTGTACATAGTTCATAAATCTTATTCAAATCCATATGGTTTCATATACTCATATTAAAATTCACAAGGTTTAAGAACTGTTGTACCCAGAGGGATCATAAAGTACATTTACTCTTTTCATATAAGAAAATAGAATAAATCTCTAAGCTGGATATAAGCCAGTGTTTCTTTCTTTTCATTCTATTTTATTTTTGAAGAGCTCTGCATGTTTTAATTTTTATGAGAATTTATAATCCATTGATACAAAAAGACACACTGAGTTCACTGCATTATAATCATCGCTGCAATCTAGCATGCAGTGAGATTATATGTTCCAAGTAAGAAAAACTGTAGAACATCAAAACTGTTCTTTAGAATAGCATAGTGACCTACTTACCAGTGTTTGCTATTCTTTACATATCTCTTAATTCTGTTTTTCACTATGTCACTTCACTTTTCACAATATTTGCATCTTCCCAAGGTGGAATTTTCTGTATGGAGTCCCTTTTTAACAATGATGCTCTCTACGTGAAAGTAGATTTTCATAATAACTCATTTTGTATGATTAAATATTCTGTAGGAATCATCCTGGTTGTGCTTGCTTCAAGCTAAGCCTGAGCAATGGCTGTAACAGTCCAGGACCTATCCAAAAACAGATCCACCTAGAAAAAATTTTCAGGACCTTCTTCCTGTTCTGTCAGGTATAGGGGGAAACTACCATGAATTTATGGTAATACTTGAAGCAGTTCTCTTCTTCCTTAGCTTCAGTCAGAGCAGTTAACCCACTGCCAAGAAAAGAATTATCCAAATATTTGCTACATTTCTGGGCACATGGAGAATGTGATCTGCAGTCAGAACAAGGGCTAAGTTGCTCAAGCAACTGCCAAAGCTCTTTGGAAATTAGATCACTTGATTATGTCAATAATACAAACTTATCCCTGATTTGAAGAAATAAGATTTTTTCTCTTTCAACAACAAGCTGGAGAAGGAATAAGATTTTCCTGGATTTGAGGGCTAAACAGGAAAGAGGCTATCTGATATCTTTTGAAGATAAGTGTAGAAGCAATTTGTCATCAGATTTGGCCGTAAAAGAGCTCCATAGAGAAAGAGGGCTCAAGACACATACCTACTTAGAACAACAGATTCTGATATTTTAAAAATTCAATGACTTGTAAACCCCAGAGTGTTCCAGGTAAAAAAAAAATAAAATAATAAGGCTCATCTCAATCTTTTTATTGCATGTAAAAATTTTAAAGAGCAGCAGTATTTATTTATATGTTTGACCTTTCAAATTAGCTCATCCATATATCTCTGCATCCAAGTCATAATTTCTTCATGATTAGTGGAGAACCACTGATTAGAGGATACATACTCAGTTCTTTAAATATCATTTTAACTTTAAGCTGTAACTTAACAAAATATTTGCCTTATATTAACCTGCCATTTGGAAGCTGTAAGTTTAATTCATCTTTGAGTTAAATATAGGCTTGGCTGATGAAGTCTAGACTTGTCTACATAATCAATTAAAACATTGAAAAAGTTTTAACACCACAGAAAAGAGGAGGAAGCCTGAAGGTGAAGAGCTGTGTATATTGGTTAGGCAATGTGATAGAAACTTTGCAGAGAACCTGTCCACAGTAGGTTTGTCTGCAACCAGTGTTATAAAGCTTCTTCAAATACGTGAATGAAGTTCATCCTGAAGTTCTGTTTTGGGCAACACAAGAAGGAAATTGAATCTCTGTTTAACTTTCTAACACAGAAGAAAGGAATGTTTCCAAAACACTTTGGCCTCAGAAATTGCAGGTGACCAAACTACTAATGGGATTCTTTCACACTGAGGTATGGCTAAATAGTGACTACTCAGAATTTCTTTGTACACAACCAGGAAGTAAGACAAGTACTTGCAGGAGAAATAGAATTTATAAAGCCTGGTTTCCTGTGACTTTCATACAGTTCTGTCCCATGTGATTTCTGTGGTATCTAATAGCAATATACTTGACTGTTCTGACAGACTTTTATCCATCAGTTGGGGGTAGTTATCTGGGTATTCCTCCTCTACTCAGTCACCATTTTTTCAATAGTATTTTGATATCACTCTGTCAGGTATGAATGAAACTGGGTAATAAGTTGCAAAATTGTTTGGAAGCAATAGGAATCTGGAGGCAGATAAAGAATAAAATTGCTGTTACACTTTCAAGACAAATGCTTGCTCACATATCCTAAATCTCCTGCACCCAAGTTTGTTCACAGAGGGTAGGTAGACTCCTAAAGTCTTATTTTAAAGTATTATTGTAAAACAGTGCTTGTTCTGTGGAACATTCCAGTTTTGATCAGCCTAAACTACATGAGAACTAATTACCGAGGGTAACAAAAATAATCCATAGCTGAACTTGAACTTCATTAAAGATATTATTTTTAACACTGATTTCATGCTAATCCAGAGCAAAAAAAGGTTGATCCTCACTTTGCCATCATTTCAAAGAACTATATCTGTACCTATGCACAAAAGTAAATATATCTGGAGCAAAACTGTCCTTCCTATCTGAAGGACATGAATACACTGGCAATGGAATTATAAAATAGATGCACATACAATCTGATGAAGTAAAGCTGAAAACATAACAATAGAATTGGTTTGTTGGTTTGTTTTTGGTTTTGGGTTGGTTTTTTTTGTGATCCAGATATTCTAGGAGTACAAAGACTTTGACACTCTTTATTCAAGTCCCAAGACACTAACTTGTAAGAAAAGGTTCCATTTATTTTAGTAAGGTGTAGGAAATTATCTTAATGCACTTTGAAATAGACCTTGATTACCTTTTTTTCTGAGAAAGAGAATCTAACTCATAGCTGATTTATAATGAGAGGCTGCAGGATTATAGGGGTTAGGTTTCATGTTTATATTTGGAAAGCTGTGATTCCCTCATCACAATAATCTGTCTCAGCTGAGTGTCGAGAGGTAGCATCATCTTGATTGTCACCAAAGCTGTTGAACGTTTCTCAAGCCTGGGAAGAGAAAGGGGTAATATTTTAAAAGTTATACAGTAATCATTCCTATTGGAAGGTTAATGGCCTCTTCATTTGTTTTCACAAAATAAATACCAGTTTCTTCAATTTCCAGTCTGCTCACTTAATCACATTCTAGCTAAAACACTGCAAAATTAGTTGCATGTGAGTGGAGTTACCTCTAGGGAATTAATTGCTCGAAACAGATGCAGGGGATCTCCCCAGCCTGACTTGCTGTTGCTGTTCTGCATCAAAATCTTGTCAGGAGGATCCAGCTGAGGTTACCCTTTGCAAGGGATGCTCAACTTTCAGCCTTCAGGCCCTGTAGATGTTAGAAGAATGACAGCAGACAGACAACGTCTGAGGGGAAACCCAACCTTTTTTTTCATATTGCAGCAGATACCCAGCTGATCCCAGAACTGTCCTTCACCGTTTAGGTTTGTTAAAGGCTTCAGTTTATCCTCTGGTCTTATTGATTTCAGTGAAATTTAAATACATAGTCAAAATTAGAAAGATTAGGGGGTTTTTTTTGACTTTTTTTTCCCTGGGCTAAAAGAAAGGGAATGTCACAGACTATATGTGAATACTTGTGACACTTGAGATTTAGGTAAGATCCTTAACAACTTGCTTTTTCCCACCTTCTTTCCCAGTTCTTATCCTTCCCTGAACCCTTTGTTCAGATACAAACAGATACAGACTATAAAATTCTGTGCTATAAGCATGTCTCTTCTGAGAGTTGGGAGGTGGAAGATGGAACATGAAAACCAGCATTTCTTGCATAAAAAAATATTTCAGTTGAGACAGAGCTGACTGTTTTACAGCTTTTACCTCCATTTGAAAAAAAAAAGATATTTGAAAACAGAAAAAATCTTTCAGCTTTTCACTTTTTTTAAATGAATGCAAAATCAGATCTTATCAAAGCCTTGTTCCTACTTTATCAGTTGTGCTCTTAGATTTCTATTTACCCATACTAATATACCAACTATAGTTATATTACTTGACTAGAATCATTTGGGAAGCAAAAATACATTTGTATAAGAAAGTTCATGCAAAGAAAATTTAGAAGCTTTCTTTTGTTCATTTGTAGGGGTTTTCTTCGGATTTTTTTAAATCTTAGTCTTTCAGAGATATCTTTCACACTGCTTGCCAATAAATGTGTAGAGTGATTTTGAAAACAACCTAAAAAGGAGCGGTTTATTTCTCATCACATTTCTTTTAGGTACTACTAATCAGGAATGCATTAAAGGTTTATGCCCAGTCTTTAAAAACTATTTGACTATTAGCTTCGCAGTTTGAAACTAGAATCATAGACTAATCTTCAAAATGAAGACTCTAGTTTATCCCATTAGTTGCAGCTGAGTGTCTCAGTGATGCAAATCATTATACGTAATTATGATTTGTATTGTTATGTGCAATCTCCATTCTTGTTTAATGACCCAGTCCTTATAAATTAGGCTCAACAGACTTTGATAAATTAAACTGATATTTTTCCTTAGGGAAAATCTTTCCTTTCTTTTCCATACAAACAGCAAAACATTGGTTTACCAACAGTGTTCAACAGAACATAATATTTACTTACCAAAGTTCAAAGAATTTGTCATTTATAAGTATTATGAGATGAGCTGGAGCTATTATAATTAATGCTAAAAAAGGATACTGAAAAAGGTTTGAAAAGTCCCCATTTCAGGCTTTCATCAATCTCTTATATATGAAAGATTTAAAAGAAATCTTTCCATAAGGACTTATTCCTACTGTGAGTTCTTTGCCTCTTTTTTTGAAGCATCTGGGTTTTGTCACTAAAGCCAGAATATTAGAATGGAATGCTGCTTTGCTATAACATGTCATTACCTATCTCTTAGTGGGCAGAAGACCTTACCACTGTCACTCATAAGGCTTTCTGTTTGCTTGCTTGTTTCTTTAACTGCCATTGGTGTCCTTAGAAGCGTGGGGGGAGTGGGGAGGGACGGGACGCGGAAGCAGGAGGTGAAGGAAGGGGGAATCTTAAAAAAAAAGAGGCTCTGATAACTTTATGACTCAAAATAAAGACCTAGCTCAGCCCTTTTCTGAAAGGCACAGGCACTGTTTGACTCTTGTGTAGTCTGAGCAAAAATAGAGCAGGGCTTGGTCTTACACTTGCTTGAAAAGTTCTGTCCAATGGATGTGAGTGAAGTTTCTGCTGGAAGATGTGCCAACTAAAGACATCCCACCACTTCATATGATTTTTTTCATTTGTTTATTGCTATGCAGCATGACTTCTACTTCCTTCACCCATCTGTTTTCTATAGAAAAGTGATCTGCTATCTAATGCACTCAGTTGTTATAGTTTTATGGGAGTTTGGAGAGGGTTTTAGCTATGCTAATCTTTTTTTTTGTCATGTCTGTCCAAGATAACATCCATTTTTTATTTACATTTAGTTTTCTTTCAGCTTACTTTTTAAAAGAAAACTCATATGAAAATGACTGGGTTTGACTAGTATCATATTTTCAGCAATTTTTTTGAACAGAATATGCTGATTATTTTGGAGCACACTAGGCAAACAGCTGGCTAGAAGCCTATTTTATATATGGAATATATGAAACATGTTCTTTTCCAGGATCACAAGTGGCAGTCCTCATGTAGCATATATACATTCACACATGATGATTGGGAGTTGCTGCCTATGTGTCATGCATTCATTAGACACTGAGTCACCCGAGCTTCAGGTTAGAGTACATACCACTGCAGATATGCCTTCAAAAATACAAAAGGAAATGACTTAGGCTGGGGGCTGTACTGCTTCATAAACGAGACAGCAGTGGTGCATAAGGGAGGGGGGACAATAGCTGATTTACCCAAATTGACTCTAGAGATTTGTGAAAGACAATTGCTACTGCTCTTGTCTCCCAGTGTAGCACTTTAATTACAAGGCCACATTACCTAGACCAAGCAGCCTGCACTTAATGGAATTTATTAATATGGCATTTACTTTCTTTGTACATGATTAATAATTACAGGTTAGAATATGCTTCACTTTCAGGCAGACAAATATTATTCATTCAGTTCCAGTCACCAAGCTTCAAACCACTAAGGAAACATGGTATAATATGGAGTGTAGACTGCTCAATTTATCCATATGCAAAAAGAAAGAAACATGAGAAAATTAATATAAGAGCACTACCTATGAACTTTTTGTATACTGCAGGAAAAGTCTTGCCAACGAAGTCATTAAACAACCTTTTTGAACAAAACATTCATATTGACTCAGGCTTTTGTTTCCAATATATTCTTAACTCTTCCATGTAATTCCTGTCACACAATAAACTAAAAATAGTAACAATAATTTTAATCAGAATTTATTCTGGTGAGAGACTGCTTATTAAGCAGGTTTACTGCTGTGAGACAGTAGATTATTTTTTGATCTTTAGCTTCATGAAGCAAACTAACCAGATTATTATTTTTTTTCTAAGGGCAAGCCAAGTCTTCTTTTGAATTTGCCACAGCTTTGATTAATTTGTTTTATTGAGAACATGAGCTAAGAAGAATTTCAGCAGCCTTTAATTGTACCTTACATGTTTTATTCTTAGGAAAATACCAGTTAACACTAAAATAGGAAAGAGTTAACATATGCACATCTCCTTGGCAATTCTGGGGCATAAGAATTGATATAGAAGTGTTATAAGAATAGTTTTCCTGAAACTATGAGGATGAAGAAGCTCCTATTATTCTCCTAAAAGTACATTGCGTAAAACTGTCAAAATTACAGGATGAAATTCTATGACCCATGTTATGGAGTTCAGACTAAATGAGCACATTCCTTGGCTTCTGACCTTAAATTATATACGTTTGAGACAGATTTGGCTTATCTTTTAATTTTTCATTAGAGATCTTTCACAGATACAAACACAACTATAGTCACACCCCAGAAGGATCATGTATTTCAAATCTTAAACTATGCTAGAGAAAATTAAACAGTACACCTAATCCAATGTCTTCTATATCTGTATAAGGATGGCTGTCCCATAGGTGCTCTTGTGCAGACATAAATATTAAAGATACAGGAGACTGATGGTGTATACCGGAAGTTGAAAATGAAAGATGTGCTCATGCTCAGCAATGAAGCATGGTAAGAAGGTGCTGAGACCACATTTCTCCATCTATGAAGTGCAGACCTAAAGACTGGCTTGCAATGACAGTGTGGAAGTCAGAGTGCAGTGTCACATCCTCTTTAGTGAGTGCTCTTTAGTGAGCGCTCTTTAGTGAGCACTGTCCCCATCATGAAGGCAGGGCACCTTAGTTGCAATGACATAAGGACAGAGTTGGGCTTTTTCCTGTTCAAGAGAAGTCCTGGATGACACTAACTACAGTGCCCATTGCATGAAGCAGGCATACTGTGAGAAGTACAGAGGTCCCTCCACCTCTGAGGGATGTGCACCAAAACTAGAGTGCAAGTCAGCACTAGTTTCTAGCATAACCCTGACATGAAAGAAAACTACCCTTATGTACTTGCAGGCTATGATCACTAGTACAAATTAGCTTAGATGCCAATCTTAACATTCCACTTGTGAAAGAGCCTCGAAGAATATCATCATACATGTCCATACCCTAAATTATTAAGTGCTGCTTTTAAGAAAGATTCTTTACTTGATTTGTCAGGGCTTAGAGGTGACATTATGACAGTGGTTGGAATTACTTAAGAGATGGGTAAAGGAAAATACTTGCAGTGGATCTTCTGCAGAGGATCTGGGTGTATGAAACTGTTCTCATTTGAATAAAATTTATGAATAATGTAAATCTTAAATATTATATATACTCATAGCAAGATATGCCATGTCCTCACCCTAAATTTCCTCTTTAAATCTTATGAATATGTTACAAGAAATGGCACAAGTTAAACTACAGAGCTAACGTGCCCAGAAAAGGAGGAAACTGATGATGGCTGAGCTCATCTGAAAGCATTGCATCTTCTACAGGCTGCACTGAGAAACCAGGATCATACAAGGCGAAAGCATTGTTATAAAGTAACCTGTGACTGTGGTGAAATATCAGATGTATTCATCATTTAATGTGAAATTGAAGACAGCAGATAGTAGTGTCTGTTGCATTAATGTACTAAGCACAATAAAATCCTGTTATCTTTGCAATATGTGTAATTAAAAAGACCATTATTGGAACGCTATGTCACATTCAAGCTCTAACATATTATAAAAGATATAAATAAACTTAAAAGGGTTAATTCAAGTGCTATGTATGTAATTCATTGCACAGCTAATTTTCTGAACTAATACTAAAGAATTTAAATGCTTTTCCTCTTCAGGAATTTTCAAGCTTTTGAATGTTTTCCTTTTTTGCTTCAAAGCAAAACTGATCTCTTTCTATTGTTCTATCTCACTTCTCCCCCTTACCACTTCCTTTATAGGATTAGAAGTGCCTGTTGTCTAGGGCACTAGCTCAGAATGAAGAAAACCCACAGCCAGTTCCCTGCAGAGGGAGTGTAGATACATCATTAATCTATCACTTTAGCTGAAGAAAATGAACTGGATAAAGTGACAAAGAGCAAACACTCTGTGTATGGACAGATTATTCAACAAGTGCTCTTGAACAGATAGAACAAACATTAAAGCTGTCCGAGATTAAGTTAACAGAATACATCAGAGTTTTCTGCTGGAGACGATCATATATGAGAATTATTGCTTATTCATTGGTCTATAGGAAGAACAAGAGATATACAGCATGAACTGTGCAAGATATGGGTTCAAGTCACCCTGCATGACAGAGGCCACACTCAGCTCTACTGGATCCGGTTTTTTTCATTGCATCTTTTTTATTTTTCCTTAAAACTTTCTCCTTTTTACCTGAAAGGTATTTTTAGGAAATTATATTTTTTTAAAAAAAATTCTAAATTCTAACTTCATAAATTTCTTCAAGCTTACATTTTCTTGTAAAAAAATTCTGTTGTAAAGTTCCCAAACTCCTATACCGTAAACTGTGAAGCACAGGAGCTCACGCTTTCTAATGCAGTTGTCTGCAGTCACCAAGAAAAGTATGTCGAACTCTGCAAGCAGGGTGTCACAGACATTGTTTGCTCTCTTTGGAACAAAAGTGAATTTCCACTCTTGTGAGGTAAATATTAGAGTGTGCCTGTTGTTAATTCAGTGGCTTAACTGTTTTGATAACTGTATGGCACACTGTGCGTCACATGGAAAGAGTTCAGAGCAGGAGGGCAAAAGGCATTTTCTTGTGAGACAGGCTGCTGTTTCAGATCATCTGAACCTGATTTATGGGCTTTTTCTCCCTCTACTTTAGTGACACAAAGGAGGGATCCTGTTTGGGAGTGGGTGGTGTTGTTCGTTATGGATAGATCTTCATTGCATTTACTTACCTTTTGACACCCTTTATGCTGGTGTTGAATTGGAATAGAATTGCTCTAGTTGGAAGGCATTTCAAATAACCCATGACTCAAATACACTATATTTCTTAAATGAAGGCTCCAGGAAGATACATTGGCTTTTGGGGCTCTTTGGAAGCAAAATGCTAGGTGGATGGCCTTTGAGTCCGTTTTTATTTTATCATTTAAAAGTTACGATTGCTGTTCTTTCAACTGTTCATTTTACTGTTCAACTTTTGATCTCAGCATCTGTTGTACACAGCATGAGACAAACACAATGATAAAAGAGATTACAGTCTTTCCATCTGCCTGAATGATTTACTAGAGATTGAATGGTACAAAAACCTCATTTTATCCATACACTCAGGAATTATAAAAAGATTTTACAGCAGTCATAGGAAATATCACTATAGAATTGTATTAGTTTATTGCTACTGGCTTAATATAAGTTTCTAAGCAATCTTGTTTTATTTCCTTGTCAACTGCAATGTCTTGGGCAACTTTGAGAAGTGTCCATTTTATTAGCTACTCACAGGAAACATTTGTAGACCTGCTTTTAACTTGCAATTTGTATGATCTGGAATTGTTCAGTGTCTCTGGGAGAAGAAGAAAGGAAAACCAAAAACCTGTAAAACAGTTTTAAAATCCCCAAATTGCCTCCGTTATTAAAAAGTTGTTTACTGAAGAACAGTAAAAGCAAATTTCTGCAAAAGCAGCTGCCCCTTTTATCTGAAAACTGATAGCTTGCCTGTAGTACTTCTAAGTTTTCAGGAAAGATTCACAATTCATGTCAGTAATTGTTGGATCACATAGAACATGAGTTATTGAACCAAAAACTAAATCTCTCTCTATGAATTTGGTGGGTTTTTTAAGAGGAAAATTTGCCTATACTTGAAATATAATTCTTATAAACAGGAAGGATTATTATTAGACCTACATCTGAAGATCTTGTCTGCTCTCTGCTGAGCCAAACCACTCTATGAAATTTGATTTCAGTTGGAACTAGATGAGGATAGGGTCCTTTCCAGGCCAAATCTTTCCATGATTGTATGAAAGTAGTGCAACTTTCTGTATATCTGACTAGTTCTTGAAAAAGCTCAATGTAGACCAGAAAGTAGTTTTCACGGAACACTTAAAAATAAATAGTGAATTAAGATCTGCATTATACTCCTGATTAATCTTCCAGCACTTTGATTCCAAGTATAAGGGAAGGATAGGCGCATGAGTAGAATCTTGACCATTGAACCAAGATTAAAAAAATCAACTAATTTACTTAGCACACTATTTTTGACAGAAATAATGAATATTGCTTACTTAATAATAAAAACGCACACTGCTACAAGCCAAGAGCTCTTCATTTTAAAAGCTCCTCAAGTAACCTCAGGGTTAAAAGACATTCAGGTTCCTGGGTTACAAGCCCAAGCACATTATGCTCTTGATTTAGCAGGATGGTACAAATTAGATGTAATTAGGATTATTAATTTTCTCTTGTGATTGCAGCTGGCAATCATCTAGTAGAAGTTAATAAAACAGATTACGATTTCAAGTTAGAACTTTAGTAAAGCTATCCTGGACACTTTCCCTAAGCCCTGTATCACACCTAATATTTCACCTTCTTTTTCCTTTTCACCAAGCATCAAATATTTCTTCCAGCCTTTTTATCTGTCCACTTTGTTCTGTTCCTCTTCCTCCTTCCAATCCTTTTAGTTCTGCTCAGGTTGTTTTGTTTTCTTAAGTGGACAGATGTGCCTGTGCTTTTTTGAGAAACGAACAGTTTAATAACTAAAATACAGTAAAATATAGTAATAATAGAAAAAATACCAACAATAACTAATAATAATAATAATAGGAAAAAACAAGAGAAGAAATGAAAGCTCAGAAAACACAAGTGATGCACAAATGATCCATCTGTTGACCAATACCCAGCCTGAGCAGCAATCAGCCCCTAGCAAATAACTCCGCCCAGTTTATATACTGGGCATGACATGCTGTGGTATGGAATACCCCTTTGGCTAGTTTGGGTCAGGTGTCTTGTCTCTGCTTCCTCTTGGCTTCTTGTGCCCCTCTTCACTGGCAGAGCATGAGATACTGAGAAGTCCTTGACTGGGCTAAGTGCTGCTCAGCAACAGACATTGCTGACAATGCTAAGACATTGGTGTGTTATTTGTCTTATGTGTTGTAAGATTTCCTACAAGCAAGGATAATCTTTAGCACAGGCATGATCCTTTTAGAAGTTTCCTTAACAAATTATGCTAACTAACAAGCTAATGGCTTGTTACTAAGGGTATTGACACAAAACACAGAAAGAAAAAACGCAATATTTGAAAAGAAACAATGACATCAATCAATCAGATACTTCTTCTTACAAGATAGTTTGCACTACAGTTTAAACTTTTAAGCTCTCCTGCATTTCTGGAAGGCAAAGTTACTGGCAGGATGAAGAGCTTTGCTGTTGATGTTTACAGGTGCTACAAACAGGATGCTTGACAAGTCTTTTATTTTCAGGATCTGGCTTGAGCCAAAGTGGTATGAAGCCAAACATGAGACTCCTTCAGATGAGACAGCAGTAATACTGTTCCCAGGGTCCACACAAAAAAAATTTCTTCCTCTGAGAAATTTACACATCCTTTAAGTGCAAGAAAATGAGAGCTGCAGTCCTTTTATAAATGTACAGAAAAACACGGGACTTCATGTCAGGAATAAGCTGAAAGAGAACCAATTGCAAAAGTGGGAGGCACTGTGTGAGCACTAAAAAGGCCAGCCAGGTTCAGCTCACAGCAGCACCCAAAGGTGAGACAGCACCAGAGCTCATCAGAGGAAATAAGGAAGCATCCACAGAAGCCTGGTGTAGGCAAACATCTTAAAGATGAACGACTTCATAGGGGACAGTTATTATACATTATACAACGTCAGCAGCATCTTTAGACAAGGCCAGGATGGATGGGGCTTTGAGCAACCTGTCTAGTAGAATGTGTCCCTGCCCATGGCAGGGTGTTGGAACTGGTTGAGCTTTAAGGTCCCTTCCAACTCAAACCATTCTGTGATTCTATGATCAAGATTAACTCAGCTGGGGAGAAGGAAACATCCTGAAGAGATAACGCATTGTTACATTTGCCATTTTTATAACACTATCAATCCTTTCTATCACAGCTACTAACACAACCCTATCTTCTCTTTGAATGGGAGCAGGATTCAGCTCTGAGCCTGTTATCAAAGTCTGTAAAAGCATTTGATAATTTCTTTTTATGGAAAACACTCCGTAAAATAAAATTATATAGTTACATTTATTTGCTCCAGAAATGTTTTTCTTTTTTAGTTTTTGGAATCTGAATAAAAGATGGATGGATTTAATTTTAAACATGAATAAAATTTTCTTTTGGGACTGACTGCTCAAGTGTTATGAAAAAGGTTTGCTAAAATTCTAGATATGAGATTTATGGGGACTTTATCCACTCCTAGTGGGAAAAAGGTATTAAAATATAATGAAATTTGTGAATGATTTTAAAGAGTTGATGTTTCAAATATTCAGTCCAAATTCTGTTATGTTTCTTGGGTTTGTAATAAAATCTAGAAACAAAATATATATAAATTCCATTAAATATTGTTTTCTTTAATCTCAGGATTTGGTAAGTTCATTATCAAGGGAAAACATGATGCTAATTTACACCATTCTATTTTGGCCATATAAAATTGGAAAATTCAGGATCTTTTTCTCTTTAATAGTGATTTTATTAAAAAATGAGATTAAGAAACTGATATATCAGCAAATCCCACAATTCTTTAGGCCCAAATCCAATTTTAGATGCCAATTTTAAGATTACTACTGAAAGTAGAAGGACTTGCACGCAGAGCAGAGTTTGATTGTGTCTCTATGAATTGTACAACACAGAGAACATATGGTTTGTGCACAAGAATATAAAAACAGATGCTTAACCACATGCACTGAGGTCAGTCTCTGGCTTTGAAGAGAAACTTTCTTATTATAAAGTAGTTGAAAGATAGCATAGCTTCTTTCTTCCTTTCTCTTTTTTATTTATTTCCACCACCCCAAATAAATTAGAGCTCTAAAGCTTAAATTACAAGAAAAGATGGACTTGGCCATTTCATGGCACACTCAATTACTATTAGAAGCTTCAGCCAAATCAGATACATGAGCGAACAAGACATGTGCAAGAATCATTGCACTTGCCACTACAGTGCTGGGACTGCTGGCAAAGGAACAGAGCTGTAAGCGCACATCAGCAACAGCAGTCCCAGGAAATCTTGAAGAGAAACTCTTAAAAGCCATAGACAAGGCATCAGAAGGCAGTAGCCTCTGGCAGAAGCAGAGAATAAAAGTCAATGAGGCAGTTTCTGAATTGTTTAAAATTATAAAAGCACCATTAACAAGAAGCTCCAGAAACGTCTTACACCACCGCAGCAGGGGAAGAATTTATATTCTTTTTATCTACACTGCAGAAAAGGGAGCAAAAGAAGAGAAGGGATTGACAAAATCTTTTCTACTTTACAGTTCACCTCCTTTAACAAGTACCTATTTTGATTTTAAGTAGCCAGCTCTCTTCAGTCCTTTAACTGGTACCCAGTGAATGTCACAACCAAAGCCTGGAGACAAAAAGAGAAGCCAGGACATCAGAATGACACATGAAGGGGCCAAGCAAATTTGTACAACTAGAAGAGAGCTACATGAAAAAACCTGGGAGAAGGTCAAATCGAACAATGAAGAAGATGTAACAATGTGATCTATCAAAAGGAAGTAGGTGAGCTTATTAAATTAATTTTCTTATCATAGCATCATAACTAGTGAAAAGCTAAACGTTGTATGTCCAGCATCATAGCCTCCTATCTTGAAAGACATCACCAAGGTTATTGTCATGTTATTACTGTAAATTTTGTTCATAAATGGCTTAGAGAAAGCAGTTCCAGATGTTGAACCTTCTTCAAAGCTTCTTGTAAGATCTGTCAGTTTTCTTCTGGTTTCCTATCTGCAAGCTGAATCAGCTCAATCTTAAGGTGCTTATCTTGTGAGTTGATAGACTGAAGTCATAATACTCTACATAATATCTCTACATTGCCAAAAGACCTTCAGCTAGGAGAGACATATGGGGAGCTGAATGGATATTAAGGTTCTGTTTTATGCACTGAAATGCTATCTTCTATTCAAGTGGTTTTTAATCTGCAAGTATATTTAGGAGCCAGAAGTAAAGAAAAAACTTACACCATGCTTTCTCTGAGCCAGTGAATTTTTCATTCTTAGATATATGGTGGCTCAATTATAACAAGCACAACAGGCAGTAGTCATTTTTATCTACCTTTCATCATATGTGAGAACTACCTATATGAATATATTCTAATGATACACAAGAAGGGACATTATCTTAATGCTTTGACTTCCTATGCAGTGCTCTAATCACTGTTGGGGAACGAAAGTGTTATTTTTAAAAGGATAAAAGATACTTTAAAAGAGTACATGAAACTCTTTCAGACTCAGTCTTCCTAACACAAGGGCAGGTAAGCTAGAGAGAGAGAGCTTCAGGCTCACTACAAAGAAGGTGGAGACTCCCTTCTTACAAGGGGTCACAGGAAAAAGACAAGGGGTAATCATAGAATCATAGAACCACAGAATGGTGTGGGTTGGTAGGGACTTTACAGATCATCTAGTTCCAATCCTGCTTCCATGGGCAGGAACACCTTCCACTAGATCAGGTTGCTCAAAGCCCCATCCAAGCTGGCCTTAAATGCTTCCAGGGATGGGACAGCCACAGGTTCTCAGGGCAACCTGTGCTAGTGTCTCACCACCCTTATAGTGAAGAATTTCTTCCTAATATCTAATCTAAATCTACCCTTTCTGAGTTTAAATCCATTCCCCCTTGCTTTATCCATAAATACCCTTGGAAAAAGTCCCTTTCCAGATTTCTGGTAGGCCCCCTGTAGGTATTGGAAGACTGCTGTAAGGTCTCCCTGGAGCCCTCACTTCTCCAGACTGAATATTGTACCAGGTAATGGGTACAAGTTACTCCTTGGGCGATTCTGATTGGACATAAGAGGAAAAATGTTTACAATAACAACAATCAACCATTGCAATAATCTCCCCAGGGAAGTGTTGGATTCTCCAGTATTGGATACTTTTAAGATTCAGCTGGACAGGATGCTGGTTCATCTTGTCTAGACTGTGCTTTCGCCATGAAAGGTAGAATCACATGATCCTTGAGGTACCTTCCAACCT